>WNHD01002421.1:0-21230 GCA_011057455.1 Ganaspis sp. Gsp50 | reverse complement strand
ATTGTATTTCTTTTTTTTTTTTTTTTTTTTTGTTTTTGTTTTTGTTAATCATTTTCTTGTATTTTATAATTTTGTAAAGTATTGTCAATGATTTTTATATATTTGTATTTTAGTAATGTGTGTTTGTATTGTGTATTTTTACAGATTTTGAAAGTGGATAGTAAGCGGATGCAATCTATAATTAAGAGTACTGTTCCAATGCTTCTTGGAGAAGAGCCTTATATAGTTGACTTGGTGTTTGGCAGCAATTTTATGCATTTTCATCCTTTCCTTCGTCTAAGGTTCCTAAAAACTAATTTCGGTTTAGCGAGCAAACGTTTGGTCTCAACTGCTAACGCGAAATCTCGTGCTATTGTTTCTGAGGATAATTTAAGGTACAATAGAGAGATGAATCGCAAGACTTTTGTGGCCTCTGGTATTGCTGTTGAGAAGGAATTAGAAGATGCGAAAAAGAAGAAGAATGAGAATGAGAAGAAAGCTTCTGAGCAAACTTTAGTAGTTGAAGATGGTCAAGTGAGAATGCGTGCAAAGCGCAAAGTTACCAAGATGCAGATTGCTCAGGTCCAGAGTAAGAATAGACGTACTGGGCAGTATATGATACCCTTGTCATTGGTGCAGGATGTTGGTGAGAACGATCATATTTAAAACTATGTAAGTTGATTTGTTTTGAAGTGTATATAGTCTCTTTGATTTTTCTTTCTTAAATATGTATACACGATTGTGCTTGAAAGGTTTTTTAAGTAATTTTCGTCTATTGTAATGATTTTCAGATTTGGTTGAGGATTTAAGTATTCAAATGCGTTAGCTATTTTTTTTTTTTTCATTATTGTGGTCATCAGTTTATAAAGATTGTGATTGTATTGAGAGTGTCTTAAGAATTATTATGCTTTGTTTTTGTCATTGCTTCAATTGTGCCTCAAATTTGAAGGTGTTCACAAATTTGATGGTAATAATTGCTTTGGGGATAATTTTTTGAGATTAGTTTGAGTCTGTTTTACACTTGTTTAGATGAAAGGGAAAAGAGATTTTCTTTTAGTAGTTATGCGGTCTATCCAGGGCTTAAGATACTTTTATTTAGAGTTGTAATGTACATATAGGCATTAATGAGGAAGCATATTTTTAAAATTTAGATGGCATGATATTCTTATTTTTAATAAGTCTCAACATTAAGAGAGTGAAGCAGGAAATTTTTTGTATGCATCATGATAGAAATTTTAGATTTATTTCTATACAATATTCATCATTTAGTTGAGTCAATTTTTATTATCATGGAAAAAATAGTATTACTTTGTTTGAAAAGAATATTAAATGATCACTGGGCTTGTGTTTTTGATATCGGTTAGTAATATTGTACTTTTTTTGTTCTGTGATATTTTTTGTTTATTTTTTTTTTTTTTTTTTTTTTTTTATTTTATTTGTGCCAGGTGATTCCGGTATCTTAGCTTTTTTGTTTTTCTTTTGATTTTTTGTTTTATAATCATTTATTTTTGTAGTTTAATGTCAATTAACAAATGTAGGAAAAATAAAAGGCAGAATGTAGACAAATTTAAAAAAACATATTTATTAAAAGAAAGTCACTTTACAATTTGGGCAAAATTAATTGAAACATATACAATTCGGAAAAGGCTACGATTCGTAACGACTCATTTGTGAAACTGCCTCTCGTCTCTCTTTTCATTTTCTTCGTCATTCGGGCCTTTATCCCCATGCTTTTCCCTAATACAAAAATAGTTACCTACACGCGTCGAAATATTTTTACATAAATAATATAATGAAAAAAAAAATGTTTCTTTATTACTGAATTAAAGCTTAATATTTATTGGATGTATTATTGATTTTCTGTATTTTCTGGATTTATCTTTATTTTTCTGTATATCAATTTGTATATTGTTATTTGGAATTTATCTTTTATATTGAGCGTTACTGCTTTCAAGGATTCTTGTATTGATATCGTGGTTTTATAAATATTGTTGAATATTGATTTTCACTAATGATAACATTCAAGGTATAATTTTAATTTTGTAAATTATTGTAGTATTTTATTACATTTATTGAAAAGCTGGCACATGTTTCTGTATGATGCTAAATTGTAAAAGTCAAATTGACCTTTTTTTTTTGTTCTATTGTAGTATAAACCTATTTTTTCTTTGCGATTTGATTCGTGTTATTTACAAGTGAAAATGTTTGGTTTATGAGTATAGTTGTGTATACCATTTCAGAATTAATTAATAAATCGATGGATAAAATTTGTTTTTTAATTTATTCAATATTTAATTGTTGTTTTTGTAATTGAGTTTATTGTTGAAGTGTTTAACTCCTTGAATTATATTTAAGTTGTATAATATTAATTTTTTTTTTTTTTAGAATATTTATAATTCAGTTAACTAGTTGTACTGTGATCCATTTTTTTTTCTTTTTTGCGTTAGAAGTAATTCTGTAAAGAAATAGAAATTAATATTCTTTAAATGTTGTCAGAATAACAAGAAATGGAATCTAACATTAATATAAATGAATTGTTAATAGTGATATATGTAAAGTTTCACGAGAAAAGGATATCTTACGCGATTTTTAATATGGTCGGTTTTGTAGCAGTACAATGTAGTAATAGCGACATTATGTAAAAATTTGTAAGGTTCCTTTTCTCGTGGAACGTCACATATAATGAGTATAGCAAAGATTGATAACAATAATTCTTTAATGCATTCTGTATATTAGTAAAATAGTAAAATTAAAATTGTTTTATTTTTTTATTTTTCATTTTATTTTTTATTTTTTGGTTTCTCCATGTATACCCTTTTCGGGTTTTTACATATCTAATACCCCTCCCAATCCTTCTCCATAAGTCCCTATTTATTCCTCCTAACTTGCGTCCGTAGCCGATTTTAATTAGAATTACTTGTATTCACGTTGCCCTTTCTAACCAGAGTTAAGGGAAACTACGGAAAACTTTAACTGAGTAAAGCCGATTGATTGACAATTGAGTTTTGGATGTATGATTTCGAAGTCTTGAAAATAACACACAAACAAGTCTTCAACGTCAAATCTCTCGCTCTGAGTACATCACGTGCCGGAAAGAACCCACGGTTAACGGGCGCGAACCCTCGATCCGTTACCGCAAAGCCCTAGGCTCTTACCAACTGTGTTACTCAGTCGTTTAATTATTTTTCATTTTATTTTTATTTTTATTTTTATTTATTTATTTATTTATTATTTTTTTTTTTTTAGCGAATATTATTTACATCTTAGTAATATATAAAGATAAACATTGAAATGAATTTTAAACTTACTTCTTTTCTTTTTTATTTAGATTCCTGGTTCCATTTCACCGCCGCTACGACACCACCACTGCCAGTAGCACTTCCTTTTTTTTTTCCTTTCATTGGATCATTGCTATTATCCTGCTTGCAGTTTCGGGTTAGTGTATTGTTGCGATTTTGTCGTACCTAGTTTGTTTTGTTGTTTATCTTGCGTTGGCATTGTATCTACGTCAATTTTGTATTATATAGCAGTTTATGTATAATTAAGTTAATGCTTCTGTGATTATACAAAAATGTTGTAACTATGTTGTCATCGATGTTATACAGATGTCTGAGCTGTTATAATAAAAATTTTTTAGCAATTAAGTAAGGATTTTTAATACGTTTAAATAAAATTAATTTGGATAATTGATTATTTTTCTTATTAGTCTTTGATTTATATTTTGAAAAATATTGAATTTCCTCACTAAAATTTGCACGTAGTTTTAAAACAATTTCTCAATAATGTCTATGTGGTTTGATTATTTATTGATTGTTATTATTATATAAATTTTTAACTTAAAATATTTAAATATAGAATACTTGATACTCAAATGGATTGTTTTGTGTCTAAAGAGATGAATGTGATGGGTAGGATTGTAAAGGTAATTTGCGGTGATCTATGAGTCAGCACGTGTTTGTTTATTGTTTTTCTCGATTTTAATAGGTTCGATTATGGGAATTTATTTATCTATAGTTTCAATACTTTTTGTAGCTTTCAATTCTACTTATAGGAAAGTAGTATAAAATTCATTTTGATTATGTTCGGTAATTAAAACGAGTACATTTGCAAATTATATTTCTTTGTCCAATAATACTGTTCTTTTTTAAGTTCTTGTCAATAATTATTAATCTTATTTAAAGTTTATATAAATGGTGATATGAGTTTTTGTGTTCATTGTCATTGATAGTATATTTATTATTATTATTATTATTATTATTATTATCATTGATTAGAGGATGGTGTCTGTGTACCTTTTTCTGTGTGTTATTCTTTTTTAATTTTTAAATTTTTGAATGTTTGTCTAGCTGTTTTTTGCTGTGTCTATATTTTGTATATGCGACTTAAAAAACGATAAAATAAAGGAAAATTAATTAGAGTTCAAGGGCGTATTCAGGATTTGATCTAGGGAGGGGCAATCCAGCTTAAATTTGTTACAGGAAGGTTAGTGGTAGGTGTAAAATTTATATTAAAATTATTAACGTAGGTATGCCCATGTTAGCTTTTATTTAGAGGTTTATTATTTTATGTCATTTATATGTTGATTTTTCATGTTGAATTTTCAATAAATTTAAAATTACAAAATATTTTTGTTTTATATTTTAGAATTCTTAAATTGAAAACATTTCTTGTGAGTTGTATGTTTTGAATTGTTTTAAGTCAAATTCTTTGAAATAAAATACTTTTAGTATTTTTAAAAGTATTTTTAGTAATTGTAAATTAAATTTTTGTTATAAAGTATTTTATGATTAAATTAGTAATTTTATTTTGTATTTTAAGTTTTTGAAAAATTTTTAAAATTGATTTATATTTAGAGTAAATATTTCTTCAAATATATATTACGTTTAAGACACCTTTCTAATAAAAGGAGATTGTCCGTCTTATTATGTTCATTGAGAGGTGGTTTTTAGATGTTATCGAGAGGTTCAATCTTTATAGTCAAAAAGGCTTTGATGGGTCGTTCTTTGAGTGTACCGATAGGTTCATTCTTTAACATTAATCAGAGGTTGAGTTTTCAAGGGAATTGAAAAGACGATTCTCTCAGGTTATTGATATGTAAACGATTCAAGGTGATTAAGAGGTTGTTCTTACAAGGTTATTGAAAGGATGTTTTAAGGTCGTTGAAAAGTTCATGTAACAAGAATATTTAGAGGATGATCACTCAAATTTATTTAGATGTCATTAAAAGTTTTGCAATAGCTTTTGTGATGGTGGTTAGATCTTTTTATTAATTTTTGATTATTATGAATTAGTTTACATTTTAAAGTTTTTTTTTTCTTATTTGTTTTTTGTTTTTTTTTCCCCCTTATTCTTCGTTTGTTCTGAATTCGTTTAATTTGTTGTTTGACAGTTTGGTTGTGCTTTATTATTTTTGGCTTTTTACGGCACAGTTCTATTATTGTATCTCTTTTTTGAGATTTATTTGTAGATTGTGTGAGTCCTGTTCAGCTGCTCTAATTTTCTGTTGATAATTTTCCGTATAGTAGAGGCTTATTGATTGTAATCACCGGAATTGTTTGTTTTGTCAAAATGGACTGTACTCTTACTGAGGGATGTCTGAATGTAAGTTGCTTGGTAGTTTAATTTTGAATTATAATGTTCTTTTTTTTGTTTTTGTTTTTGTTCTTTTAGTTATTATAATGTTTAATGGCATTGATTCATTATTATAGTCTATTTTGTTCTTTCGTTGTAGGCTTTGTTACACGGTTATCCGATTATAAATCCGGTTCTTCAGTTGTTGGTGAGTAGTTAGATGTCGAATATGATGTGTGTGTTACATATATATATATATATATATATATATATATATATATATATATAATATATAATGTATATATAAGTTTCTTGTGTTATATATTTTATAGGAATACTATGAAGAGATTCATAGGGGTAGTCAAGAGTTGCTGAAAAATGTAATGTGTCATCTGATTTTGTCGGATGGTATTCTGCAAAATGATTGTTTTCTTCTTGTGCCTCAGTGCTGCAATGATTTGTTTTGTGGTCCAGATAGGCGTCTTCGCAAGCTTGGTATCGTCGTTCTTAAGAAATTCAGTATTATGCGATACACTCAATTGAATGGTGATCGGAGGTTTGTTTTTATAAATGTGTTACTTTTATTTTGAAAGAGAGTGAAAGAGAGAGAGAGAGAAAGAGAGAGAGAGAGAGAAGAGAGAGAGAGAGAGAGAGAGAGAGAGAGAGAGAGAGAGAGAGAGAGAGAGAGATGGAGAAATACATTAAACTTGAAATTAATGTTTGGCTGAGCTTTCATTCTTATTGTTTTTTAATTTTAGTAGCAATATTAGAGTAAATGTGTGGTATGGTAGCAGTGGTAGTAGGAGTAGTATTTGTGGGCTTATAATAAGTAAAGCGTCCTAATAGGATCAAATTTATTAAAATACTGCTTATAGTTTTAAGCGTTCTTTAATATTTGATATATTTTTATGCTGTTAATTGATTCAAGAATACCGGCAAAATCGATAACCGTATGGTTCATTAAGTATTTATGAATTAAATCGTTACGTACGCGTCGTTTTTTTGATAACAATATTATTGTTAGCTATTTTTCAGTAAAAAAGAAATCAAATTTATATTTATATTCATTATTTTTAATTATATTGATATATATTTTGAATTTCCTTAGTATTTTTAGGTTCATGTTTAATTTTGTCAATCATAATATTCACTTGAATAATTTGAGATTTTAGTTATTAATTTTTTAATTAATATTGCTATTAATGATTATGAGAAGAAAATATCAATGAATGGTTAAACTAAGGCATAGCGACCGCTTCCTGAAGTTGGCTACAAATATTAACAGGACGAAAGCATTCCGAAACCACCCCGACCCCCCCTGCATCGTTTAAAATCACCATTATTCATAGCTAATTTCAAGAAGCGGTCGCTATTCTTTAGTTTAACCCAATGAATATAACATGGTGTCTAAGAAATTTATTTATTTTTTTTTTTTTTCTTTTAGGCGGATGATACTTATTCATGAGTTGACTGTCCTTGTGAAGAAATATCATGAGGTCATTGGCAATCCAAGAGAACATATCCCGGATATTTGGTCGTCTGATGATGAGGATCTTCCACCGCTGATTCCTAGGTTTCCCAAACGTTTGCGAGAATTGCAGCGGTAGGATGATACGTAGTATTGTCAATTTCAGCAGTTTTATTTGCGTTATGTTGATGATCTGTGTTTGTTTATCTTATTTTGTATGTCTTCTGCGTATGAGAATGTTATTGTCTTATTGTTTGTTATTTATTGTTTGTCTGTGATGGGTATTAATTTCTTGTATTAAGTGTACGTTAGATTATGTATAACTAATAAAAGAAATAGATGTGATAATTAATGTTAAGTCTTTTCTATTAATAATAATAATAATAATAATAATAATAATAATAATAATAATAATGTGTGTGTATGTGTGTGTGTGAATTATAAAGATATTGCGTATGTTGTTGTGTTGTTATTGGTATACCACTTTGGATTCACTTCAACCCCTTAGCATCTGGTTTTTTAAAAAAAAAAAAATAAGTGCAGTAATATGCGAATGACTATTGAGACTTCCGAAGGTTGCCACCATTTCATTTCGTGTGTCAGTTCACTATGGATGGCACTCTAAATCGCCCTAGCATAAATTAATTTATAGTCTTTCCTTAGGTATTGTTAGAAAAAAAAACATTTGTACTCTACTTTTTTATGTTTCTAAAATTGTTAAGTTTGTTATTTTTAAGGCAAAGTGTATAACTTTTATTGGAACTTCAAGTTCCAATTGCAGAAAGAGTACTTTCATAATGGGAACTTTTTAAATTCTAATCATTAATTGCAGAGTTTCAGTAAATCTTTTTTTGCTGGACATATTTTGCAATTGTAACTAATACTTTGAATAATAAATTGTATGAGTTTTAGCAGTTTAATAATATTTTTATGTAATGATTGTTATGTGATTTCTGAGGTATTAAGTAAAGATAAAAATAATAATAGTTATTAAAAGTTGTAATTGCAACTACTTTAGGTAGTACAATTAACTATATAGATGTCAGTTGGATTATGATAAGAATTATTACAAGTTTTATAAAATCCAATGTAGCGTGCGTTCGTAATTTAGTGGTTAGGTTATCGGACTTGGAATGTTAGGGTTGAGCGTTTAATTTTAAGCGTTTAGATATTTTTTTCCTTTAGATATATAAGAATTAAATATCATAATGTGTATATAAATAAAAGTAGTAGGGAAGAGGTTGAAAAATGAATTTTAACAATGCTAAATAATAAGAAATTATTGCATTTTACTACTTTTAGTAGTAAAGTCTACTACTTCAAGTAGTAGTTTCAATTATATTTCTAGTTCGTTTAACCACATTCATGGTAGTCAATACAATCTTTTAAATTGAGTTGAGGACCTATTCTACTGCGTAGGGTAGTTAAAAAGTAGTAAAATTTACTGTTTTTTGTTAGTGGCACGAATCACTTTTATAAAACATGAATGATTGAAATTCGAACGAGAATCTGTTTAGGAATTTGTTTTTGTGTTTCATTCATAATAGAATTCAATTATTCTATGTATATGTTCATGTACAGGTTCTTGGGTTTATGTACAAGGTATTGTATGAATTTGTTTTTATTTATTTAAATATTAAGAAAAAAGAAATAACTTATTTTTATAGATAATGTCTTTTTGGCATTATAGTTATTAAATTATATTTTATATCCTTATCTGTAAAAAGAAAATAGTTTAAGTTAGGTGTTTAAATTTACAAAATTAAATTGATCAAACTTTTAAGTTTGTGTACAAGATTTTGTGTATGAATATGCATAATAATGCGTACATGAACATTTATAAGAATTTTTACATTAACACACGTATTTGGTATAATCAAATTTTATTGTGTCTAATGTTTATGTATAGGTTCCTTATGTTTATGATCTTGTTTGAATTTTAATTGTTGTATTTATACATGATTTTGCAAATTTGTTTGTATAGATTCTAGTATAGGGATAATTCAATTGAGTGCTTGACTTTTTGACGTTGAAAATTTTTTTTCTTTTTTTTTAATTTAACTTTTAAAATATTGATTTTTTCATAGCAATTCTTTTTTTAAAAATTTGTTTCATTAAAAAACTAATCGATTGACCTCTATAAAGTCTATATTTTACCAAATATTAAAGGAGTAAATTTTATTTTTTCATTCTTTTTGATATTTAAAATTCTATTAATTATATAGCTTTTAAGATTATTACTTTTTTATTACATTTTTTTTCAAAAAAAATTTCTACATTAAAAAACCTATTCGAGGAATCTAAAAAAAGTTTATAGTTTATCAAAGTAGAGTAGATTATTAGTAGAAAAGGAATTGATTGGTACATAAAGTATTCTTTTCAATTGAAAGTTATAGATAAATTGTTATTTTTCAATTTTGTATGGAATTTTAATTTGAAATTAGTTTTATAATTAAATTTAAATAAATCATACTTTTTGAATTAATAAAAAATGTAAAAGTTAGATTGTTGTTTAAAAAAGTCATCTATAAATTTTTACTTGTTTTTTTTGCTGTTGGATTTATATTAAGGACATTGATTAAGTTGTTTGTAATTAAGAATAATTAGTATTAATTGTGTCTTGTTATAATTAGTAAGTTTAACTAGCAGCAACTTTGGTTTTATTTGTTCCATATTTGAATTTCGCGGCCATTTAAAATTTAGTTGCCGTTTTTTTTTTTTTTTATTTTTCATTTGTTTCTTTTCTCTTCATCTTTTTTTTTTTTTTTATTACCTTCATTTGTTTTATTGCTAGTATTATGGAGAAGGAAGAATAGGTGGAATTGATTTTATTAATTAAAGGAAACTTGCAAGATTCTTTTATAAATTTCTGTGTTTTTCTCCTGATTCTTTACATTCCCAGGTAATCAATTTTTAACGTTGTTGATGACGACGATTGTGTATGTTGTCCGTTTGTCTTTGTTGTTTTATGTAATCTTGAATATGTTATTTTAGGTTAGGTTTTTTACGTTTGAACATGTAAATTGAGCAATGAAATATGAAAGTAATTCTGGAATTTATTCCTTAATGCATAGACGCTAATCAATAATTTAGTTTTGACACTTTTGTATATTTTGTTATATTTTTGCAGGTTATTTGCAGTGAGTTAGGAGCGTAGTAAGCGGCGCTTCTAGTTCTTCAGCGTTATTTTCTGTTGGCGTGTTTGTCTGTCAATATATCAATCTTTAAAGGAGTCAATTTGGTATAATCTTTTTGCTGAAAAGTGGACTTGTTCTTTAAGCAATATGAATCGGAAGCTATTTAAAACTGGATTGGCGAAACCAATGCAGTTTCATTTGGATTCAGCAGACAGGCAGTTTGTTAAATATGCGAAACTTATTTTGGTAAGAATAACATTTTTTATAACTAGTTAATTCATTATTTTTAAATTTCCTTTTTATTTTTAAATATCTTGTAATGTTAAAAATATGAGAGAATGTTTGTGTAGATTTTTGCGCGAATTATTTTAAAACTTTGTATGCGAATTTTTTTGTGGAACATCCAGTCGTATTTTCTCTGAGCTGTTGAGGTTAATTTATAGGGTTGGATTAATGAATATTTTAAATTTGTGACAGAATTTTGTCAGTTTATGTTAGGAATCTTTGAATTATCTATAAATAAAATTATTTTTTTGATGTAGAAATTTTTTTTCAAAAATATTCGTATATATGCTTTTTATATGAAAATGAGTTGATTTAAATTATTTTTGGAAAATCGAAAATCGTCATGATTATAGTGCTTTCTCTGTAAGGAAGTAAAAAAAATATATCTTTCTATATTACAAAAAGATCTCGCTGCCGTAGCCGCTGCCGCCGCCGCTGTTTCAAGATTTTCAGTGACCTCTAAATGACCTTGAAAGGTCGACCTCTAAATTATCTTGAAAGGTCGACTTTTAAATGACCTTGAAAGGTCTATTTCTAAATGACCTTGAAATGTCTACCTCTAAATGACCTTGAAAGGTCGACCTCCAAGTGACATTGAAAGGCCTTCTTATAGTATCAAGCAGGCCTCTCAAGAGCCTTAATGTGGCCTTCTCAGAGCCTCAAGCAGGCCTTCTCAGCGCCTCAAGCAGGCCTCTCAAGAGCCTCAAGGAGGGCGTCTTAGAGCCTCGAGCAGGTCACACAAGAGATTTAAGGAGGCCTTCTCAGAGCCTCAAGCAGGCCTCTCAAGAGCCTCAAGGAGGCTTTCTTAGAGCCTCAAGCATGCCTCACAAGAGCCTGAAGGAGGCCTGATTAGAGCCTCAAGGAGGATTTCTCAGAGCCTCAATCAGGCCTCACAAGAGCCTCAAGGAGGATTCACAAGAGCCTCAATGAGGACTTCTCAGAGCCTTAATTAGGCTTTACAAGAGCCTCAAGGAGGCTTTCTCAGAGTGTCGAGCAGGCCTCTCAAGAGCCTCAAGGAGGTCTTCTCAGAGCCTCAAGCAGGCCTCTCAAGAGACTCAAGGAGGCCTTCTTAGAGCCTCAAGCAGGCCTTTCAAGAACCTCAATGAGGCCTTCTTAGAGCCTCAAGCAGGCCTCTCAGGAGCCTCAAGGAGGTCTTTTTAGAGCCTCAAGCAGGCCTCTCAAGAGCCTCAAGATGGCCTTCTTAGAGCCTTCATGAAGCATCTAAAGAGCCTCGAGCAGAATGTATTTGTTTAAAAAACAAAACAAAATAGGGGGTTGGCGCGCGAAGCCCGCAGGGGGGCGAAGCCCCCCTAGTATATGTATATTGGTAACTATGTGTTTTTTTTTTTTTTTTTTTTTAATTGTAATTGAGGCTAGTCCCAATGAAAAAACTGTTTATTTTTTAATTGGAATATAATTTAGAATTAATAGAATGTATTTCTTAATAGAAAGGATAGAAATCATGCTTTAATGGTTGTAATTGTATGTATTTTGTACTTTTAAATTTTTTGTTAGAATGATTTGACAGAAAGTTTATATTTGCTTTGTTGTCTCAATTTTTGTACAAGTTGTTATTGTTGCTTTGTAGAATCACGGTGGAGAGCTGTGTGCAGTTTTAACTGCAGGTGTATGTAGCTTCACTTCTGCGTTTGATCAATCTGGATTTCGTGGCACTTATAAAATTGAGTATATTGATGATTGCATTAGAGCCAACAGGATTTTAAATTTGAATAAGTATCTGTAAGTGTTTTGTGAGTTATGTATTAAAATATATAGAGTACTGTAATAATGTAATTGCCTTGAGTATTTTTGCAGGCATTATTGTATGTGAAAATAATTTTTTCAGATGGATTCCAGAGAAGGACAGTTCAAATTCGCAGTCTACGAGTTCTAATAAGAGGATGGATTCTAATTGGTAAGAATGTATTTGTTTGCAGTTTTCTTTTGTGTGTGTAAAAATTACTTATGTAAAATTAAAGAATGTATCTTTTATATTTCCAGTTTTGATGCAAAATCTTCCACTCACTTGTCTGCTCAAGTACACTTTTCTAAGTCTTATGTGGATGGAATGGAGAGTTCGGTGGACTTAGGAATGATATATAGCAGCCATTCGGATGAAGAGAATGCGATGGTGAAGGAAATGGAGAGGTTGGAGGAGCTGGATAAGCTGGAAAATGCGAAAGTGTATATGAAACGAAAAGAGAATGCTTCTGCGTGTTCTGATGAGAGTGTTGTCATTGTAATTCCTGATTCAGATGATGAAGGTGGTTCGTCTGTTGAGTGTGAGAGAAAGAGTAAAAAAATGAAGTTGGATACTTCGGCGGAGTCAGTTTCAGTTCAGTGTAAAAAGTCTAATAAGTCTTTTACACTTTTTAAGGAAAATAACGTCTTAGATACTTCTGCGTCTTCTGCGTCTTGTTGTTTGAGAGGAGAAGATACTTCTTTGTTGCCAGTAGTTTCTAAGTCTAAGATAATAGACAAATGGTTTGATGAATCTGCAATGTTAGCTAACTTCAGCGGTCTTAAGGGCTATAAAACTCTTGATGTCTGTGTAAATAGGAAGTCGCATTTTAGCGAACGACAAGTAGAGAAGCAGCAACAGGAACAGCCCTTGCTTAATAGTGGAGATTGTGATTTAAGTGATGTGCTTTTAAGTCAAGATTGGTGTGATGAGTGGGTGATTGATTTAAAGTCTAATGTCAATGTAGATGTAAAGGTGCCTGATGAGTTACGAGCAGGGGATTTGGAGGTGGAATTAAGTAAGCGAGTTGATTTGGTGGATACTTTGGAGAGAGGCGTGTTGGGTGATTCAAATGGTAGTAAGGGGGAGATGATGGGACAAAGTGTAGGGTTAATGGAAGGAGAAGTAGTAGAAGAGAAAGTTTGTGTTAATAGTAATGGGAATAGTAGTAAGAGTGTGGTTTTAAACAAGAGTGATAGATTGTTTCCACGAATTTTGATTTGCGGGAGTAGAGAATGGCAAGAAATTGAGCAAGAGAGGTGTAGATTGAAACATGAAAGATTGTCAGTGGCTATGGAGAAAAGGAAATTGGAACAAGAGAAAGTGTGTTTAGAAGAGATGAGAAGAAAATTTATGATTGAGGTAGAGGAGAATATTGCTGAGATTGAAATGGGTAAAAGATCTTTGGAGGAAGAGGGACAGAAATTGGAGGATCAGATAAGGATTTTTGAAGCTTTTAAAGATGCGGAGGAGAGAAAAAATTTAGCCGTTAAAATAGAGTTAGAGAGTTGGGAGTTGATGGATGGAAATACAGGGCTGCGAAACGGTGTCTCTGCTGATAAGCAGAATTCTAAATCTTCAGCGACTGCTTTAACTGATATTGTTCCTCAGAAGTCTGATAAAATTGGTGGTTTAAATATTGAATCTTGTTCTAAAGTAGAGATGATTTCAGTTGGAGAAGTAGTAGTATCATCATCATCAGCATCACCGTCACTGGTATTGCCACCAGCTGATCATGAGAAGAATTGTTTTGAGGATAATGGTATTTTTGATCATCTTTTTTTGAGTTCTGAAGATAAGGTGACGGATTCTGAGTGAAATAGTAAGAGTCATGTATGTGTATGTGGCATTGTATTTTTATTGTTATGAATGTTTTCTTCTGCGTCATTGAGTATTGAATGGATATTTAAATTGGTTTAGGAAAAGTGGGTGTGTTTGTGTGTGTTGAATTTTATTATTAATAAGTATTATTTCTTGTTGAATTTAGAAGTGGAAAGGGAAATTTGTAAGCATTGATGTTTTATTTTCAATTTATTTTAGTTTATTTTCAGTTATTTTGTTTTTGTGTTTTTTGTTTTCTCTTTAAACAAAACAAAAAAGAGCAAGAAAAAAAAGTGATTCAAAAATGTTCATATTTGTATTTTCCTCTGCCTTATTTGTGGCGCCTAACAATAATGATTTTAATATAATAAAATTTGTATTTTTATCTATTGTAGTTGTTATTTTTTGAATTTTGCATTTTGTACAGGGTCGTTGAGGTAAATCCGGAATATTGTATTTGAAAATAAAGCTAATGAATATGTACCAAAAATAATTTTATTTGCATGCAACTCGGTATAATGTGAGTACACATATCATAGTTAAAAATTATTCAATGTAACCTCCATCTGCTGTAATGACCTGCTCCAGTCGGGATTTAAAGTGCTCACATGCGTTAGCCACCTCTTCTTTGTCCATTGTTGTCATGACCACTTCGATGATTGTGGTCTTCAGAGAGTCCTTAGTGTTATGAGGTTTCGCGTTTACCTTTGCTTTAACTGTGCCTCACATGTAATAATCAATGGGATTGCAGTCTGGGGTTGAAGGTGGCCTTAAATCTGGTTACCAGTGATAGGGTAGGTTCTTTTGGAGCCAAGCCTGAGTCTTTTTTGCCTTGTGAGCAGGTGCAGAGTCCTGCTGAAACACATATTTTCTTCCAGCAGCTACGTGGACCATCCAGGGCTTAACAACTGTTTCTAGAATATGAATGTATACGTCGGCGTTAATTCCGAGGCGTTCCTTGAAAAAATAAGGTGTCATGACATCACCGTCACTACTCACTACTCCCAACACCATGACCGAAGCAGGAAATTATGTGTGCATTACAGTAGGAACTTCAGAGGCATTTTGACAGATTCATCGATCATTTTGTCGATTCACTTTTCTGTCTTGGATAAAGTTTTTTTCGTCCGCAAAGAATCTTAAATAATCATTGGTTTTGTGTTTGATGTTGTTTACCAATGCCCTACTTTTTCGTTTCTGATCCTCTTTATTCTTATTGGTCAATAATTGGCGGTTTCGGAGGACAAAAGATTTGTAATTTAAATCATCATGCACAGCAAGACTAATTGTTGATCGTGCTACACTCATATCTTTCGCTATCTTGCTCATGCTGCGCCCATGATCCTCATCAATCTTGTTTTTCAATTCATCGACAAATTCAGCACTTGGGTTTTGATCAGATCTCTTGCTGTGACTTGCTCGATTAGAAGAGACATTATCCTTGCAGTCCGCCTCACGAAAACTTTTAGAAATTTCGTAAACTTGTGTTTTTTTGTAGCCAAATTACTCAATTATCTCCTTAGGGCTTTTTATGGCACGAAGTGATTCCAGTATAGCAGTTCTTCTGCCTTGTTCTCGACTCATCGTTTTAATAGCACTTACTCCCGCACTTTAATGTCAATTAGATTACAATGTACTAAAAATATGTCCCTATATCAGCGGTTTCGAGCTTAACGCCATTACTCCAGAGTTCGTGAAATGTTTTCTGGATTTACCTCGACGGTACTGTAGAGTGTTGTTGTTGTTGTTGTGTCAGTTTTTGGAATATAATAGAAGAAAGGATGAAAGGAATTTTTGTGAATATTTAGTCTTGCGTTAGTATATATTAAAACGATAGAGAGTCAATTGAATCGTGAATTTCGAAAAGTGCTCAACTCTTGATTTGAAGTTGCGCTTTCTCTTTAGGAATTCTCTTGTTACGCCTGAAAACTTTCGAGTAATCATTTAAAAATGAATGACTTGCAAAAGTTAAGCCCATATATTCCATAAAAATACGAGAATTTCTATGAAGATATTTTTCAGTGGCCAACAAGTATGGAATTTCAAGTAGATATTGAAGTAGAGTTTTTAAAAAAGAAAAAATGTTAATCTATGTTTGAATATTAAAAATAATAATTTTATTAAGAAAAAGTAAATAAACAAATCAGAAAATTGTGTTTTTCCATTAAGAACACTTTAATACTACCGTTTTATCATGAAAATGATTGAATTTATTCCATAATTTTCAAAAAGGGTTCAAATAATAGAAAAAAAAACTAGACTTTCTTAATTAAAGCTATTAATAAAAAACATGTTTTTTGTCTCTCTTGTAAAATTTGAAAAACTCGAGTTGAGCCCTTTTTGAAATTCACGATTCAATTGAAGTTAATGTCTTTGTAGTAGCATTTTTTGTTTGATTGTTTGTTTTATTTTTTTTTCTTTGCTCTTCTCTTGAGTTGTAAATTTTTAATCTATGGAAATTTCAATTTTTTAAGATGTATGTATTATTTAATTTTATTAACAGTTTTTTTGGGTACTTAGAATAATTGTAATTGTTTTTATTTTATTAAAGTTTGTGTTTTGTTTTTGTAGAAACAAAAGTATTGTGATTTGGGAAAATGGCGTGTTTTTCTTTTGTTTTAATGAGAGATGTGTCGTGTGATGATGAATTTTTAATTGTAGTGTTGTAAAAAGAAGAAGAAAAAATATAATAGTTTTTGCGTCGTTTTGATAAAGTGTTGGTAATGGATAAATTCGTCATTAGGAAGCCGTTTGAAGTGGATCTTCTGCGAAAAGTAAGATTGTATGAATGTCTGGTGTGTTTCAGTTGTTTTTTTTTTTTTCTTTCTTCTTCTTTTAATACTTTTGCGATATTTGGTCTTTTGTATAGGTCAAATGGGATGTATGTTCTTTTAGGTACTTAAGGAGAAATTTGGGTATGATGATTTTAAGGAGAAGCAGTTGGATGCTGTCAATGCAGTGTTAAAAAAAGAAGATTGTTTCATTTTGATGGGAACTGGCGCTGGAAAGTCGATATGTTTTCAGTTGCCTGCTTTGATGGCTCAAGGATTGACAGTCGTCATAACGCCTTTAAAGAGTCTTATGACTGATCAGTTGCATAAGCTGGAATTATTAAATGTATTAGCATTATTGTGTTTTATGCTTGTTGAGTCATTTTCTTTGTATATTTTTTTCCATTCTTGTCTTTTTCTAATTTGTTATTATAATAAGTTTTTGAAGCTTTTTATATGGTATTTTTTCTATTTTCGTTTCATTAGTTTTCTTCCTGTTTTATGATGTGTATGTTCAAGTATTAGTAGGAATATTCTATGAATTTTGTGTTTTAAAATTAGTACAAATCTCTTGTAGATTCCCGCTGCTGAAGTGTCTTCTGCGTCTTCTTGGTCGTCTTTAATAAGTAACGATGAGGAGAATAATGTATGGAATGTTTTTGTTGAACTTTCTCGAGATTTACCAATTATTAAATTGTTGTATGTCACACCTGAGATGATTATTCATTCTAAAAAGCTTCAGTCAATATTAACTTCCCTTCAGGAGAAAAGGTTACTTCAGCGATTTGTTTTGGATGAAGCTCATTGTGTTAGTACTTGGGGACATGATTTTCGTCCAGCATATAAGGAATTATCAATTTTGCGTCAGAAGTATTCAAATACTAGCATTGTTCTCTTCAGCGCTACTGCCACATTAAGAGTGCGTTATGATGTATTGATGCTCCTTGGTATTTATCGAGTAACTTGGTAAGAATATAGTTACTATTTAAATAGTTTTATATATATATATATTTTCTTTTTTTAATATTAATGTTTGATGATTTATGATGAATATTATCATTAATATCATTAATTTTATTGCAGGGTTATTTCTACGTTCAACAGGGGTAATTTGCTGTATTCAGTTGTTGAAAAGAGAGGCGGTGATAAAGTGACTGTTGCACAGCAAGTGACAGATTTGATTAATAGGAAATTTAGAAACGAGTCTGGAATCGTCTATTGTTTCTCTCGTGTTGAATGTGATGAGTTTACTGATTATTTGGATTATCAAGGCATTAAAGTGAAGAGCTATCACGCTGGTCTTTCTGATGAACGTAGGACTGAAGTTCAAAGCATGTGGAATAGTGAAGTGGTATTTATTGTGTTATGTTTTGTTTGCTTTTTGATATTTTAATGTATTTCTTTTTATTTTTGTATCTCTTTTTTGAATTGGGTTTTTTTTGGTTTTTTTATTTTAGATCAAGGTTGTGTGTGCGACCATTGCTTTTGGAATGGGCATAGACAAGTCGAACGTGCGTTTTGTGATACACACCTGTTTGGCAAGTTCCTTGGAGAATTATTATCAGGAGAGTGGTAGAGCTGGTCGGGATGGGCAGCCTGCAAAGTGTATTCTTCTTTATAGATACAAGGATGTACATAGGCATAGGAGGAATATTGATGCGATTGAAGATGAGTTTCTGCGAAAGTTGGCACTAAGTAATCTTTTGAGAATGGCGGCTTATTGTGAGAATAGGACTGATTGTAGACGCTATATGCTGTTAAAGTATCTCAGTGAGGAATACAAGACAAGTGACTGTGTCGTTAATAAAGAAAGCGTTTGTGACAATTGCTCTGTCAGGATCAAGTTAAAGATTATTGATGTTACAGAGGATTCTTTTGCAATTCTGGAAGCGGTAACTGGGCTGAATGCTCGTAAGAATGTTTCTGTGACACTGAGGTTTTGTGCTGATCTTTTCAAAGGTTCCAATTTGAAGTATATCCGAGAGAATGGTATGTTAACAATGCAATAAAGTAATGTTTATTAGTTCTGGTTTTGGTAGATAGAGAAAAAGAAGTATATTAATTCTTGTGTATTTTCATTTTTTAAAAATTTTGTTTATATTGTAAAAATGTATGTTTGTTAATTTTTTGATAATTTGATAGGTTTTAGGAGGAATGCACTCTTTGCACGTGGTAAAAGTTGGTTTAAGGAGGATATTGAGCGGCTTTTTCGGAAACTGATCATTGAGGAATTTCTTGCTGAACGGATTATTTATAATCGGGATATTACTTGTGTGTATTTGGAGTTGGGTCCACGGGCAGCAGAGCTTTCTGCTAATGATGGTACTGTCAGGGTGAGTTAATATAAGTTAACTTGTATTAAATTCTTCAATTAATCTCTAAAGCAGATATTTGTTTTTGTTATTATCATATATGTTGTGAATGTATTTGTGTTTAGGTTTATCTTGGAATATCAGAGGAAATTTATAAACCTTTAAGAAGAATTGACATTCCTTCTCTGAGAACAACATCAACATCAGTACCATCATCATCAGCATCATCATCAGGAGCAGGATTATTAGGAGCAGGATCAACAGCAGCACCAGCAGTTGCTACAAATTTGCAGAGTCTTACGGTTTCTGAGTTGCATAATGAGTGTTTCTTGGAGTTGATGAAAGTCACTTGTCATGTAGCATCGGCAAATGGTTTTGCAAGTGAAGTAGGCTCTCCAGTTTTAGAGTCTAGTTCAGCTTCAGCGATTAGCATTTTGATGCCATTGAATGAGCAGTCATTGCTGAAATTTCCTTTTGTCACTCAGTCAATTGTCAGTAATTTCGGGAGAGCTATTATAGCAATAACAACAAAGTATGCAGGCATGTTGGAAGGTAACAATACATTTATTACATTATATATCATAAAATGTAAATGATTTTAATTTTAATGCTTCTTTTGGAGTAAGAATAAAAAATGTTGTAATAGGTTTAACAATGACTTTGTGAATAAATAGAAAAGTTTGAAAGTTGTTAAACCATTACAAATTGTATTATTGTATATTATTATGGTATTGGTTTGAATGTATATATTCCGTTTTCACAGCATTGGTGTTGTTCTGATTTAAGCAGTCTCTTAGTGACAGTGGTATTATTGGATAAAGATTATTTTAGATAGTGTTTTCAGTTTTGTTATGTAAAAAGTCGATTTATAGGTTTTCTGTTGACTTTTAGGAAAAAAATTAGTGGGACTGTGTAGTTATAGTAATTCTTTTTCTACAAGTCAGTGCAGATTAAAAGTGTTTTTATTTATTATAGATGGCGCTACACCTTTTTATTGAGATTTTTATTGAGACAAGTCTAGAAAGACTCGATATCTGGTCCTTATCGATGCTTTTTAGAAATTATTTTTTCTGAAGAAATAGCTGTACTTTCAGGAGATTCTAAGAAGATAAGAAATTTTGTGTTTTTCATTTTATATTAGTGTTGAGTAGCTGTTGGAGTGTTGTACATTTCATTATTGTAGAGTATTATGTTACAATTTCTTGTGCGTATTTTTTATTTTCACTTTACAGGTATCGTTTTACCTTAGCTTGTCCCAGTCTGTGTGGTTTTTTCTGGTTAAGTATTTTTTTAGGTACTGTTTTCTGTGTTTTGAAAGAAACAGTTGATTTCTTGGCTTTCTGTTGACTTTTGAGAAAAAAATTAGTGAGACTGTGTAGTTAAATTATTTCATTTCCTACAATTCTGTGCAGAGTAAAAGTGTTTTTATTTGTTATAGATGGCGCTACACCCTTTTTTGTGAAGCAAGTTTCAAAAGTTTGGTCATTGTGTTCTCAATATTGCTTCCTTGGACGTTATTCTTTTTGATGAAATAGCTATACTTTTAGGAGATTCTAATATTATATAATTTTTTTTCACATTCTATATTAGTGTTGTGTTTGGTTTTAGAATATTGCATATTTTAATAATGTATGGTACGATGGTTTCATTTTTTGTGTAGATGGTATAGTTTCACTTCACTGGTGTCATTTCGCTTTAGAGAGTCCCATCGCAAGTGGTATTATTAGATAAAGAATATTTTAGGTAGTGTCTTCAGTGTTTTGGTGGAAAAAGTCGATTTGCAGGCTTTCTGTTGACTTTTAGGAAAAAAATTAGTAAGACTGCGTAGTTATAGTAATTCATTTCCTACAAGTTAGTGCAGATTAAAAGTGTTTTTATTTATTATAGATGGCGCTACACCTTTTTATTGAGACAAGTCTCGAAAGACTCGATATCTGGTCCTTATCGGTGCTTTTTAGACATTCTTTTTTCTGAACAAATAGCTGAACTTTCAGGAGATTCTAAGAACATAAGAAATTTTGTGTTTTTCCTTTTATATTAGTGTTTAGTAGCTGTTGGACTATTGTACATTTCATTATTGTAGAGTATTATGTTACAATTTCTTGTGCGTATTTTTTATTTTCACTTTACAGGTATCGTTTTACC
>WNHD01002420.1:0-15046 GCA_011057455.1 Ganaspis sp. Gsp50 | reverse complement strand
TTTCTCTCATTACAACGCAAAGAAAAACGCAGTCATGGGACGTCAGCCGAAAAGTGCAACTTAGAGCTGTGAGAAAAAAAAAGTATACAGACCTTAGGGTAGAATCACTTGGATGCGTAAAGCTGCACGCAGTCACGTGATTAAATGTACATACTTTCATGTATAATACATTATGTAGAAAATTAAGCATGTATAATACGCATGTAAAATACGTAGAAAACCAATGTATTATACTCACCCATCCCTGCAGACAAAACAAAAGTTTTAGGTTAGGTGGTCAAAAACAATAAGTCGGAACTCCCGATTCAAAACTTTTTGAGCGGCTTAAATCAGAAATTTCCGATTAATTGTTTTTGACAACCTAACCTAAAACTTTTGAATCCGATTAATAGTCAGAAAAGATTCAGTACAATTTCTTATGAATAGGATATCACATAGATATTACCCATTAAGTACTAATTCCGATTCAAAACTATGGAGAACAAAATGAGTCAATCCGCATTCTTAAAAATCTCCGATTCACAAAGAAATTTCTCAATATGGTTTTTTTTCCTGGGTAGGCGCGCTAAAAAGAGGCTGTAATCAATATTTTTTTTCATAATTGGCTATAGCGCATTTAAAGCGATTTTTGGTTAGTTAAAAATTAACAAAATGGCTTCCATTTTTTCAAAAAGTAAGGAAAAAACACTTATTTTTTCACCTTTTTTGTAAAGAAAAACATAGTTAAACTTTTTTAAAAAAATGTCTCGCCTTGCGGCAACACTATTCCTACTTCGAGCAGTGCGAATTGGTGCACCCAGGTAGTTAAGTTGTCAGAATATCTAAAAGTCCAATCTCCATAACATTTTATTATGATATTTCCAAATAATTATATACTTTCGAAAAATGCAATAGAAAAAAAATAGATTTTTTGAACATTCTAAAGTGGGTAGACCCCTTAAATAATGTAGTTTACTTAAAATTTTACTTTGTACAATAGTTGCTATACAAAAAATAACGTTTGATAATTTCTTTTTTAAATTCTTTATTAAAAATTTGTCAATTAAATACAGGTTATCTTTGAAATAATTTCTTTTGTAAATGCTTTAAAATTGGGCAGTATTATCATCCCATGAGAACGAACATGTTTGAGTGGTCACAAAAGTTCTGCAATTATGAAAGTGGAATTATTTACTTCTGATAAAAGAACCATAATTTAGACTTCTAATGAGTGTAATAAGAAAATTAGCGACGAAAAGGAATGTTAATAACTAGCAAAAAATCATACAAATAATTTAATAGTAACATAAGTGAGGCTCATCTTTACATTATTACAATAGTGGGTGTTATTTAGAGCATAGGAATTGTTTGTGAATTGAACACTAATTGAAAATATTTTTTTCTGTGCACTATTTTTAGTATTAGTATTTTATCTTTCGATACATTTTTATAAAATATATTCAAAACAATCCGTGTGTAAAATCCATGCTAGCTCTAGCTAGCCTTAAGAATTCTATTATGCCCAAGTTTTGTCCAAGTTAGATTTTTTAAAATCAAAATGAAACAAAAAGCCAAGTTACCCCTGTAAGATTAAGCCTTGATACACACTGGGACCAAGCTTGAAACTTGGCAGTCTAGCCCGGGCTAAAGTTGGCTTTATGTTTTAAACTATTTTGTCCCTATTTTGACAATTTCAACACAATAATTCCTTTTTTCGTGTAGTATAAATGTAAACAGCACAATTAATAAAATTTTCTCGAAGACAGAGATATAATATTGCTTCATTTGACGAGAACTTTATTCTAAAATGAATTGGAATAACAACTCAATACAAAAAGAGTATTAACCTAAAAATAAAAAAAATTGAGTTCATTGTGAAAATTAGAAAAACTGTTTACATTTACAGTTGACCTTACAGTCTAAATTTCTTGGGAGTGAGAAACATACTCTTTAATATACTGTTTTAAAAATCCAGTTAGAGTTAAAATTTACTCCAAAAGTAGACGCATCTACCTATCATCTCGACTATTTGCTTAGACTCTTTACTTAAAAAGTGGGTTTCTCTCTCGAAGCGAAGTGACCCATTTTTCACTCTTATTAGTGGAGTGAGGTGTCACTCCAAAAAATTTAGAGTGTATACATATTTTTGTTTTAAAATTTTTATATATATCAGAAAGAAGAGAAAGCATATTAGAGAATGTTCAGCATAAAATTTTAAATACCCCATAGTAAGTGCAAAACAAACTCTTACTTTATATCTCCTTGTATAGATTTCAAATTTTCTGAAATTTCATTTAAATTTTTGTTAAAACATTCAATTTTTCTTTTTTTCAAATCAATTTCTTCTCTTTTAAAATTTAACATTTTTTTCTTAAACTTCATTTTTCTGTCGAATTTCAGTTTCTTGAATTCAAACATATCTTTTAATAAATTCATTTCCTCTCTTTTCATGTCAATTTTGGTCTTCATAATTTCAACAGCCGTCATATCTATTTACACAATTCATTATTTATAGACATTTATCTGTTTTTATACTACGAATAAAAATAAAGAAGATACGAATTAAAATATTTATTCTGCAAATGGATTCTAAATATGCACTGAAAAAAAAGTAGTTATGTAGTTCTGCAGTTGTAATTTAACTACGTATTTAAGTAAAAAACTATTATTGTATTAACTACTTAAAAGTTGTTAAATTAACTACAGAAAAAACGTCAGAATAATTACAAAAGTTGTTACTTTAACTACTTTTTACTCAACTATCCTATGGTAGTTGAAGATCTCAGTCAAATTTTTTTCAGTATGTAAATGAAATATAAATACATATGTAGAACTAGACATACTGACGCAGCAAGTAAATCGGCGCACTAAAGCTTTAGTCCTTTAATCTTAATAGCATGTGATGGAATATGACGTCATTGGTAACATGACCACATGACACCATAAGTTTACAATACTGTATGTAGATAAAATTTTCTCAAAAAAGCCAATTTGTTATTCGTTTTTTGATTTTTCATGGTGAAGCCACATGAGGATAAATAGTGTATTAGTGGAAAAGAATAGACCAATCAGGAAATTGGTTACATTCGAACATATTTTTTGATTGGTCTATTCTATTACATTCCCAGGTGTAAATTGACGGTCGGCCCACGGTTGGGCCAACCTCCAATTTGATAACGGTTCACCGACCTATGGCACCGACGGTTGGGCCAACCACTCTTGCCATAGTCGGGCCAACTCAACATGCCGACCGTCGGCAATCGCAGTTGAAATACAAGTCCTTATATAACTTTGTTTTCGGAGGTTTTGCAGACAGTCGGGCCAATTCTGGGAACGGTTGAGCCAACCGTAGTCAAAACGGTCTTCAAAACTATGTTTCTAGAAGTTTTGCTGACGGTCGGGCCTACTCTGGGGGAATTTGGGCGACGGTGAGATAAAGTCTGGGAACGCAACGGTCGGCATGTACGGTTGGCTCAACTCTGGGCTGCTGGTTTAAGCATGGTTGGGCCAACTCTGGCTGACGGTAGTCCGTATGCCAGAGTTGGGCTGACCATGGGCCGACGGTCAAACTCTGGCGGCCGACCGAGATTCGCACCTGGGCTAATCCTCAGTTAATCCATATGTGACTTCACCCTTATGAAATCTGCTGTAAATGCAGTATTCGATAATAGAAGAAAGGTTAGAAGAGGATTTTTCAAAATTTTGGATTTTACTGGGAATTCCATATTGATGGACCATTTTTTAAAAAGTGCAACTGTTGGGCGAACTGGTTACCCAATTTGTGAAACCACTGCGTTAAAAAAAAATAATGTTGTACACTCTTATATTGGGACAGTAACGTTTCTTTTTAGTAGAGTTACCGCCCTTTTTTAGCACAGTTACTGTCTCAATCGATTGGGAAGATGCATTTTAAGGCAGCAACTGTCCCAAATTTAATACCGTTTTCAAACTAAACGTAGTGTGCCGCTGCGATTTCGCCATATAGTGCGAAAGTTCCTATTAAAATATATTGTCTTGATATAATTATTGTATTTTTTGTTATTTTCACAAGCAAAATATAAGGTTTTTCATTTATATCCTCAGTTAAAAGTGCAATTATATTGAATAAATAAGATAATTAGGAAAAGGGTGGGTGGCAGGTTGTTCGTCGATTTTACACGAAATTAAAAGAAATTTTGTGTTTTTAGAAATTGTAATTTGTAAATTGCAATCGCAGAGATGTATTTAGAGTGGGACCTGCTTGATACCCAAAAATAGCTTCTATTTTTAATAGAAAATGAAGTTATAAATTTATAATATAGTAAATTTTATTAATTTTTTAGAGGCCTCTTTCTGCCTACCAAAATGGTTTTGATACGCCCCTGCATCACTCGAATAAGAATTACACCACTTTTAATATTCGCATCATCAAATTGTGTAAGCATTTTTTTAAAATTTTAAAGTGTATGTATTTACTCCATGGGGTGCGTCGATTTGGATGGAACAATTAAAATCTCAAAGTTTTGTTTTTACCTCAAAAATATTTAGAAACAAAATTAAAAAAGATAAATAAAAAAATTTTCATAATTTTTAAACTGCAAAGGATAGACTTTACAATAACATATAATATTTAACATATTATAGCAACAAAACTATTTTGGTAATATAAAATTGTAATTTTTATAATAAGTGAAGATATGAAAATTTCTCGAAATTATATAGGAGTAAAAAAGATGATTTTAAAAATATACCTGTAACTTTAAAATTTTGTGTTTTTCTTTTCTGGGCAACATCCTCCACCTCTGTGTCAAATGAAGCTGAAGCAATATTTAGAATTATAAACTTTCAATATACAATTAACATTTGGAAATTCAAGAAAGTTTTCACGGTTCAACTAGATTTATTGATACAAAAAGGAGAAAGTATTTCATTTTACAGAAACTATACGATAATTTTCAGAATTTAAAAACATATGCCATAAAATTTGATATCTATGCACACAGCTAAGCATAAATAATTATTTGTCATCTTTTAATTATTATTAATTAAGAGCATGTGATGGAAAATAACGTTGATGGTCACGTGACCCATAATGCAAATTATTTAAGGTGTTTTACTCTTAAAATAGTAAAGATATCAATATGAAATTTGGTATACGTTTATAAAATATCATCAGATTGGTCTCTCTGGTATGAATTTATTAATAATTTTGCCCAGAATTTTTTTTATAAAATTATACAAAATCAACTAAGTGTAACGCATAATTTTGTAAAATAATTTTTGAGCAAAATTATTAATAAATTCATACCAGACAGACCATTCTGATATTTTATAAACGTATACCACATTTCATAACAATATGTTTATTATTTTAAGAATAAAATGGCGGAAAAAATTTGCATTATGGGTCACGTGACCACCAATGTCATTTTCAATCACATGCCCTTAAAGAAAATAATTTTTTTTAAAAGTTTAAAGTTTTGTTTAGATAAAACTATTTTAAGCAGCGGTATATAAAATATATTTACATTTCCTTTTTAGGAGGTTCTTTGCTTTGTTTAGCACAATTTTTTCTCTCTGGGTATTTTTATTGGTTCCTGCATAGATTTCCGTTTCATCTAAATCAATTACAAAATTATACAACTTACAGAGAAATAAGATGTGAAATTAGTTTAATAAATTGTTTTTCTTTATATTTTTTATTTTGCTTTAAACAATTAAAATGTATAAATATTTTTTCTTTTTGCGCTTCAAAAACGCATCGATGGATCTTTTAACGAACCTGTTAGCTCAAGTCTACATTAAGAAAATGAACTCAGTTAATTTTAACAAAATTTCAAGTAAAAGTTGGCCAAAAATGCATTTCGCTAATCTTTAATATTTTTTGATGAGCTACAACTCCACTAGTATAGGTAAATAATATTTTAAGAGCAATATGTATTAAGTCGAGACGAATAAGTGAAGAAAAATATAATGCTACGAAATGTCGAGATAATTTTATTTAGCGGCTGAGTGAAATTTATCATCCTCCTGTGTGGAACTACAGATGTTATATCCCAATCAAGTTTCAAGCATTTTTGTAACTTAAATAGGCAGTGGGTCGGAGGTTTGATTTCCTATCAGCTTGTACAATTTAATTTATAAGTTAAATTTTAAGTAGGAAAAAAGAGAGTGTAATTTAAGTCATTTCAAGAATTTAGGGTGTATAAATATATGTTGTCATTCGTAAAAAAAAAATTATTTCAAAATATTTTTGTGTTTTACTTATCGCAACGCAGTAAAAACTACCCAACATGCTCGTCAGACTCTCACACAAATCTGTTTAATAGAATTTTCTGAAATACCATTCTGTCCAACTTTTACTGAACTTTTTCAGTAAAATATATCTTAATAATGTTTTTAGTGTATTCAAAGTTATGCACTGCTCTAAAAAAAATTGATAAAACGATTTCCTAAATAATTTTGTTTTAAATTTTAATAAGAACTTCAATATTTTATCAACGACTCATAGTTGCTTTTAAAAATGTATTATTTAAGCTATTATCGAACACTACCCATGTAGGTTTTACCGATCAATCAATATTTGCCAATTAATAGGCCTATATCGGCATTCCGAATATCGACTGTCAAAATTAGGGCCACTATTTGGCCATGCTTCGGCGAGCCGAACTTCGGTGGACTGAACATAGGCAGTAAAATATTATATAAAGGTTAAAAATAAAAATTGACCTTGACCTGTAATCAATTTCTTTTGAAGTATAAAAGATTTTTATAACCTAGATTAGTTTTATTTTTGATTTTCTGTTTCTCACAAGTGGTGAATGAAAAACTTGTGTAGTGTATAAGGACGAACTGAACATGAGTTTTTAATATTCGAAATTAAGAAAGCGTTAGTAATATGACTGTAAATGCGTCGTAGTGTATGTAATTAAGTTAATTTTAAGCAATAATATGAGTTAGCAAAATGATTAAAAATATATTTAGTGTCATGTAAAATTTCTTTCCAAATAGATTATAAGTATCAAAATAAAATAAAACATAAAATTGGGACTGAATTATTTTTCAAATACTTTTTCGGCGTTGTTTTTATTCTCAGGTTTGTCCAATTTGACAATATTTATTTATTAATCTAATTATTATATATTATATATAAATAATAAAATCAAGAAGGTAAACAAAACAGCCGTAAGTTGGCCCAAAAACTATCCAAAGTCTGTCATTAATCTGACCGAATTGTTTGCCGATATCCGCCCGACGTTCGGCCATTTTGAAAACTCTACATGGGTATATAATTGTTATACCTGAAGGTATAACTATTTAAAAACTTTAAAAATAATTGTTTTTTGAAAAATTTTTCAATGAAATATTAATAAAATCACCTCTTTGATTAGCACCTTTCTCACATTCTTTCATTTTGTTTTCATCCATCTCATCCAAACTGTTGTTTTCGAACTTCAGTTCATCTAAATCTACATAAAAAATAGAAAATTATGTTTGGTTGTTGAACGGAAATACATTTTTACTGTAAAAGGCAGCAATAAAGCACGTTTCCGATGGAGTGAACGGGATTTTTCAATCCCATAACATAATTCCAACGACTTCCGGTTCAAAAGTGGCAAAGATGACAGTGAATGTTGTGAGCTCCAGCAAAATAGTGAATATATTGATGAAAAGTAAAGAAAGGTGTGTCTAAAGTATAAAAGTAGGAAAAGTGAATTGATTGATGAGATAGTTAAAAAAAGAATCCAGTAAATTGAAGTGTTTTAAAGAAGTACAGGCGAAATAAGCAAGGGACAAAGTTTCTGTTGAGGTTAGGAAAAAACGGAAGTGCGTTAAGAACAGATTGAAGCTATTGGACGAAGTGGTTGATTAGTGTAAGGAAAAGTCAAGAGATGGCGTTTAAGAGAAGTAAATAAAGTGCAACTTGACTAAAGTCGTTAATGAGGTTTTTTGAGATTAATTTGATTAAGTTTAAATTAATAAAGTGAAATTAAAAATAGTGGGAAGACCGCCAGGTGGTAAAAATACAATAAAAGACGGAACATTGAATGCTACATTGCAAAAAGTAAAAATGGAAGAGTTAGAAAAGAGAATAGAAAAAATGTTAACAATGCATAGAGAGGAAATCAAAAAACAAATGATGGAACAACAAGAAGCATTGGTTAAGGATTTGACAGAGAAATGGGAGAAAAAGGAAGAAGAATGGAAAAAAGAAAAGAATCTATGGAGAGAAGAAAAGGAAGAATTATGGTATAGAATTAAAAAGTTAGAGTGCGAGAAAGAAAAAACATAATGAGAAAAAAGAAGATTGAATATATAGTAATAAGAGGAAAAGAATTTACAGATGACAACATTGAAAATCAAGTTCAAGAATTCTTGGAAGCAAATTTAAATGCAAAGGTGAAAGTAGAGAGTGCTTATATGATAAAGAAAAATATGGAGGATAAAACAGGAAATTTGGTAATAGCAAGAATGCAAAAATGGGAAATGAAAAAGTAAATAATGATTAAGAAGAAGGAACTAATGAAAGGAATTTACATAGATGATGATATGACAGAGAAGGAAAGAGAAATACAAGAGATCAGAAGAAGGGTTAGGGAAGAAAAAGAAAATGGAAAAAACGCAAAGGCTGGATACTTGAAAATGTAAATAGAAGGGAAATTGCTGAAATGGAGTGAGTTAGATGAAAGCTTTTTAGAGGAAAAGGACAGAAGAAGACAAAGAGTATAGGGAAGGTGTGGTAGAGGGAGTGAAGGAGAAAAATAGGTAAAAATATGTATTTTGAATGTAGCGGGTATACTTAATAAAGATAATGAAACATGGAAGTACTTAAATAATTTTGACGTTGTAAAACTAATAGAGACATAGATAGATAAGGACAATTGGAAGAGAATAGAAAGAAATTTACCAAAGAAATTCAATTGGAAATTCCGCTATGCTGAGAAAGAAAACAAGAAAGGAAGAGCAAAAGGGGGAATAATAACAGGGGTGAGTAAAAATATAAAAGAGTTGGAATATAAAGAATGAAGTAGAAATATAGTGGAGAGGAAACTAGAAATGAACAAAAGAATATGGAGGATGGTAACAGTGTACAGTCAAGACATCAGGGAAACGTTGAATCTAATTGGAGAGGGAATCGATGAAATAGAAGAAGAAATATTGATAATTGGAGGTGTCTGGAACGCAAGGACAGGATGTGAGGGAGGTGTAGTAAGTGAAGAAGAATATGTAGAAAAAAGGAAATCCAAAGATTTAACGATAAATAGAGAAGGAAGATTACTTGTAAATGAATTAGTTGATAGGGGATGGACAATAATCAATGGAAGCAAAGAAGAGGAAGGTGAATATACGTATTTCGTCAGGAGAGGTGCAACAGTGATAGATTATGTTATTGTGAACCAAGAAGCAATTGAAGAAGTGTAGAGATTAAAAATAGGACAAAGGACAAAGTCAGATCATTTACTTATGGAATTGGAAATATACGCGGAAATAAATAAGAATAATGAAAAGGAAATGGAGGAAGAAGATGAATTTACAGAGAGAAGAGAATGGACATTAGAAAATATTGAAAGATATCACGAAAACTGCCAAGGATGGGAAAGCAAGGAAGAAAATGTAAATTTTATATGGCAAGATATAAAAGAAAAAGTAACACAAGCAATACCAAAGAAAAGAAAAAAGAAGTGGAAATGGAAATGGAAGATAGGAAATAAATTATGGCATGATCAGGAATGGAAATTTAGAAAGAGGGATTTGAGAAGAGTTCTACGAAAAATAAAGAAAGGAAAATGCAATCACAATGATTACATCGAAAAAAAGAAGGAGTACAATGTATGGTGTGAGAAAAAGAAAAAGGAATTGGAAAAAAGGAAGAAGAGAAGCTAAAAAATATAAAGACAGAAAAAGAAGTGTGGATGTATATAAATAGGCATAGAAAGAGAAGAGAAATAATAGGAAACGAAATAAGCATGGATAAATGGAGAGAACATTTTATGGAAAGGTTTGATGGAAAGGAAAATATACAGATACTGAAAGAAATTGAAGAAAGGGAATGGGAAGAGGAAGAAGAAAAAGAACAAAAAGAAGAAGAAATAGTAAAACAAATTAAAAAACTAAAGATTGGAAAATCACCGGGTGAAGACTTACTAGAGAATGAAATTTGGAAGCACATGCGAGTATAAATCGGAGAAGGATTTCATAAATTGATAAAGAAGATTTGGGAAAAAGGAGAAATACCAGAACAATGGAAGGTTGGAGTAATTGGTATAATATATAAAAAAGGAGACAAGAATGAAGTTAAGAATTACAGAGTTGTTACTTTAATGGATACTGCGTACAAGATTTATGCAGGAATATTAAATGAAAGGTTAATAGAAGAAGTGGATGAGAAGTTGAAAGAGGGTCAGCTAGGATTTAGAAGGGGAAGAGGAGGAATGGACGCAGTGTATGTTTTAAATCATTTGGTGGATAGGGAACTAGGTGACAAAAAAGGAAGGGTTTTTGCATGCTTTGCAGATTTAAAAGAGGCGCTTGATCGAGTGGATAGATCATTATTAAGAGAATGTTTCGAAGAAATAGGAGTGAGTAGAAAACTGAGGTCAAGAATTATGGAAACTTACAAGGAAACAATAAACGTAGTTAAGGTGAAAGAAGAATATTCAAGGGAATTCTGGACAACTAGAGGAGTTCGACAAGGATGTCCCTTAAGTCCAACTCTTTTTAACATATACCTAAACGATTCGGAAGAATATATGAGACAAGGAAAAGTTGGAAGAGTGAAAATCAGGAATAGAAATGTGTGGATAATAATGTATGCAGATGACATAATATTACTAGCGTATGGGGAAGAAGAATTAAAATATACGTTGAAGAGATTGAAAAAGTATTTGAAGAGAAAGAAAATGATTTTAAGCCCGGAAAAAACGAAGATTTTAGTATTTGAGAATGGAAAAAGGTAGGGGAAAAGCTTGAGGAAATAAATGAAATTAAATACCTGGGATATATTATGCAGAAGAATGGGGGAGCGGGAAAACACATAAAGGAAAGAAATATGAAAGCAATGGTAGCTATGAAAAATACATAGAGCATTGGAGAAAGAATTTTTAGACAAAGTTTTACAAGAAGGATGAAAATGTACAGTTCTTTAGTAGAAAGTGTAGCACTTTTTGGGTCGGAAGTTTGGGTATGGAAAAGGGAAGAGAGTTTAGATAAATTAACTAGGTAATACGTTAAATGGATACTGGGCCTTGACTCAAAGACACCAAACTACATAGTAATAGAATAATGTAAAGTAGAGGAGATGAAGGTAAAAGCACTTAAAAGGGCAATAAGATACCAAGAAAAAGCGAGGGATTCAAAAAAGGAGTTAGTAAAAGAGTGTCTAAAGGAAAAAGAAATGGAAAGAAGAAGATGTAGTGCAGGAAAATGGTCAAGATTGAGAAAGGAAACGTTGGAGGAAATAATAGGAAAAGATGAGCTAAAAAGAATGCAGCAACAGGAAGAAAGCATAGAAGAAAAAGCCATGGAAGAGATACTGAAAAAGGAAAAAGAGGAGAGGGAACAGAAAATAAAAGAATCAAGATATAACGAATTTTATAAAAATATAAAAGAAGAGGAAAGACCCAAGTATTTACAGATAGACATGAAGAGCAAAGACAGAAGGTTATTGGCAAGATTTAGATGTGAAAACAAAATGAAATCCAAAGAGCATTGGATAAACCAGAAGAAGAGAAAAGTTGCAGAGTCTGTGGAAGGTGTACAGAAAGTGTGTATCATGTGATGAAAGAATGTAAGAAAACGAAAAAGGAAGAAGAAATACAAGTAATTTTAGGATCGGAAGGACAAGGACTAGAAATTTTGAGAAAGATTAATAGAAAGAGAGAAATAATGAAGGAAAAAAGTGGAGATAAAAGTGTTTAAAAGAAAAGTGTAAAAACAGGATTCACTGAAATCTTTTAATGGACAGTTAGTTATGTAAAAGTTAATTTAAAATTTTAAGTAATATTTTATTTTTATAAAGAATGTAACTAGAAATATTTGATATTTGATTATTAATTGTTTTTAGTAATAAGGTAGAATGTACTGGAAGTTCATCCTAAGCCGAAAAGCAAGGATTATGATTAATAAATAATAAATAAATAAAAATAAACATAATTCCAACTTATAAGTATATTTGAATTGTGATATTTAAATTGTGAACGATATGTTTTGGTTACGGAATAATTTGTTTTATTGGAAAATAAATACCTTCATCCAATTCGTCTATTATTTCCAAGATTTCGTCATTAAGTTTGTTTTCCTTATATGCATCATTCTAAAAATATAATTCAAGTTAAATTCGTTATTATTAATACTAAAACATAATCAAAAGCATATAAGATTTAACTAAAGCATAAGATTGTAGTTAAATAAGTAATGTATTTTCTAATTTTAAGGGAATTTAGCTTCTAATTTAAATTATTTTAACATTTTTGTATTAAATGTTTATTTCTGTTATTTATTTTTATCATTTGTATTCCATTTCCTTTGTTCCTTTTTTAAAATTGTTTAATTCTTTTCTTTTATCGATCTTTCTTTTACTCAACTTTATGTTATTGTTTTTATTTGTTTTATTAACGTTTTGAATATTATATCATGGTCTGCAGTGGATGTGTGATGCGTGAATCGTAACTCCGTCTAATAATTTATGCATTTTTGACCATTCTTATTTATTTATTTTTAATATATTTATAATTGTTGAAGTTACAGATTTATTGTATTTTATTTAATGGTCTTCATTTTATTTGATTCTTGTATGTTTTGTTATTTTTATTTTCAATTAATTGTTCATATTTAATTTAATTAATAATTTAAAACAAATTTTAAGTTATAATTATAAATATTCGTTACAATTTAAATGTTAAGAATAATTCAATGGATTTTGAAAATGTAACCTTTTTTTTTCGACACCAGTCAATCCTAATTCTGGTAATTTTGATCCGAATCTCTGCGGTGTTAAAAATTCATTTACAATTTTTTCATCCAGTTCAGAAAAGAAAATTGTAATTTTTTCTTTATTTTTTATCTGCAACCTCCGTAGATCCTCTCTTTCCGTTAAGTGCCGTTTAAGATCTCTCCAAGACTGTTGAATTAATAATATGAAAATAACAAACTTAATATAAAATGTTTAACTAAATAATATTAATTTAATTTATTAATGTATTTACTCTTCTCCATGCGCTCGCATCTTTTTTTGATCCTTCGGGAACCTCATTCAATTGTTCTGCTAAACGATTGAACGCCATGGTCTATTTTATATTAAAAGTAAAAATGATATTATTTCAAAAGACGTGTAAAATTATGTTTATTTAATGAACATTTCGGTTCCTCATAAAGAATAAAAATATGGTTAAATACGTACTTCATAATATATTTATACATACATATATTATTATAAAAATTATATTATAAAAAGCGAAAGACTGACATGCAATTTGTTCATGTCTTTGTTTTTTTTTCTAGAAATTTAATAAACCGGAATCGCAATTGAAAACGTAAATTAAAGAAAGGTTATTTTTAACAAAATCCAATAAAAACATCATGGGTTGGCACGCAAAGCGAGCAGGGGGGTGAAGTCTACCTATAGTTAACTGCCGTACGAAATAAAAACTTAGGTAAACAACAATGCTGGTATTGTTACTTACCTAAGTTTTTATTTCGTACGGCAGAGTACTTCATATAGGAGTAAATTGTGAAAAAATTCTATTTTTAACAGAAAAATGTGTTAAATAATTTTTAATGCGTACTTCTAAAAATCTCTGCTTCCATTTATAAATTTTATGAGTGTAATATATGCTATAAAGTTTATTAAAATCGCTTGAAGTGTTTCCAAATTATTTTGCATATTTTGGATAAACTTTTTTAATGGAAAAAATGTTTTTTTCTAAAAAAAAATCAATAATTTGGAGTCTTTTTTACATTTCCAATAAGAATTGTTTCTATGAAGAAGCGAAATATTAAAAAATTAGCATAGTTTGCCACTAGTAATTATTATTATCATCGATTCATTTTTAAATTGTGACACATATAATTTTTATATTATGACATGAAATCTCTTGCCTCTATTTATTTTAAATTTTTTCAACTTTAATTTTTATTTATTATTCAATGTACAGTTATTAAAATTCAACAACAGGAAGAAACATTTGTGCACTACCCTGATCACATTCACATCGTAATTGAGATGTTTAAACCCAGGTAAAAAAATTGTCCATAAATATTATGGATAAAAAAGTAAAAATTATAATATACAATATGGATTAAAAAATATATAAATTAAAGTTTCCAAGAGTCTATTTACAAATACAACAATTAAAGTATTACAATAATTAATTAATCATTGAATTAAGAAAATAAAACATTCACATTATTTTACTGACAGTATGTGAATAAAATAGAGTAATTACTTGATTTTTCTTGTAATTATTCCCTTCGAGTTTCCCCGTTGAAATTTCCTTGTTTTTCATCATAAAATCAACTAACATAATCTTTTGGGTCTCGCTATAATTTCTTTTTGTCTGGTTAGACATCTTTGCATTTATCTTATCTGACTTTCTATGTAACCTCAAAACAATTGATATTATATTTGAATATGAGCACAAATGAATTTACCAACATTTATTGTTTTTACTTTTTAAATAGGTATAATTGAATATGATTATCATTTATTTTAAATTCTTTTTAATTTAAATAATAAAGAGATGCATGCGTTTTCTCTAAAATTAAATTAAAAAAATTAATTTAAATTCTACTAATTCTATAATATATTGAAATAATTGTCTTTTATTAGAATATAGGTAGGTAATTCTGCGTGTAGCGCAAAATACAATTTGCCCAGTGTTTTTTAAGAATATAGTTGCACGTTTCTGGAACATTTTACAAAAAACGTACTTACAATTAGAACGTTTTAAAAACGCTTTATGTCTAGACAATTAACGTTCTTTGGAAATAAAAGAAAGTTCATCAGAAACCCAGGTGCGAATTGACGGTCGGCCCACGGTTGGGCCAACCATTCGACGGTCGGGCCAACTTTGCGTGCCGTAGGTTGGGC
>WNHD01002419.1:0-15050 GCA_011057455.1 Ganaspis sp. Gsp50 | reverse complement strand
TCCGCCATATTGAATCCGCCATTTTGAATTTTGAAAAACTAATATCGGATTCGTAATCAGCGACCACAAAAACTTTTGGATACCAATCTACATGGAAATAACATAATTTTTTTATATACTCGGCCGCCATATTGGGTCCGCCATTCTGAATTTTGAAAAACTAATATCGGATTCGTAATCAGCGACCCCAAAAAGCCCCTTAGCAACGCCAAACAAATAATAAATTTAAAAATTATAAAGTTTTTTGAATCGATTTTTTACAAATAAAAATAATCGTTCACCAAAACAGGAATTAACACAGGAAGAAAAAGGAAGGAAGTGATAATCCAAAAGGTCCATTAAACACAAATTATTCAGATTATTCACTATTTGAATTAAACTAAACTTCTGGTATTTTTCGATGTTGCCTTTCCAGAGATTGCCGACGAAAGAGGACGATTCCTTGCTTTTTTCAGCGAAGTTTTATTTTCCGCGATGTTCAATTGTTTTAAACAAACTTAGTCCGTTATTTCCATAGTTACATTTTAGGTCCGATCTTCAGAACTTTTGGCGGGGGTTTGAATTTCCCGGTTCTTTTGTAACGAAATCTCCTTTTGATCCAGATGTTGTCAATTAAATGAATAATTAGCGTAGACTCTCCTCCATTATTTTCTAATACTTCACCAAAGTCCAAAATTCCACCACAAAACACAGCGGAAATAAAATCCAAAAATTTGAGCGAAATTCATTGGAGTCAAGTTAGTTACCCAATAACGCTCCACAATTCTCTCTTCCATTAATCCTTGTGTTTTCTCTCTCGACACTTTAAACTGTTGACAATCAAGAGATGTAGTTACGAACTGGTGTACGTCATGCCACACTTCCTGCCAGTAGTATTCGCTCGCCACCCGCTGATAAATATTTTCAATCCCAAGATGACCAGATGTCGCAATGGAATGAGCTTCGCGCAGAAGTCTTTCGCGATACTCCACTGGTACCACTAGCTTCCACCCCTCCTCATCTCCAGTGATAGGTAAGAGAAGAGGATCTTGTCGATGGCGATAAAGTTTACCATCTTCCACTTTCCATCCTGGGAATCTCTGAGGAAATTGTTCCACTAATTCTCTCTTTCTTAGGTACCATGGGCCTTCGATGGTTTCGAACGCTGACACATCTTCAAGCTCTTCTTCCCTGACCCTAAATAATACATCAGGGACTTGATCCTTTTTTGTGGATGATCTCGAAGTCCCATTGCTGCATTCGGAGGGCCCAACTCGCCAGACGTCCTGTTGGGTCCTTCAGATTTTTCAGCCATTTAAGAGCGCTGTGGTCCGTGATGGCCGAAAAGTACCCCTCGATATGAGGATGAAACTTTTTAATCGCTCACAAAAGTAACAGACATTCTTTCGTGGTGACACTGTAATTGCGTTCAGCCGGTGACAAGACCTTGCTGATGTACATAAATGGGGTGTTTTCGTCTTCAGATTCCTGGGTAAGCACGGCTCCGATGGCGAAATGACTCGCATCACACTGGATAGTAAACGGCTTTGTGTAATCAGGTCGAGCTAAGATTCAAAAGATTAAATAAAGTTAATTCATTCGCAGAAATATTTTGTTCTTAATCTCAAGAGGTCAGGAACAAAATATTTCTGCGAATCAAAAAATTACTTAAAAATTTGAAAGAATATTTTAAGAAGTTAATGAAATATAATTAAATATACAACTAGCCTATGGTCTATGTCCATTTCCATTATATAAGTCCTAAATATTGTTTTAATTTTTGAATAATATTGGCAGTGGAAGCAATTAAGTAAAAAATAAAACGCAAAATTTTTAAAAATAAGTTCAAGTTTATCTATACATATAGTCTATAAAATTAATAAATACGTCGGTGCATAATTTTTCCTGTAAAAACAAAGTTGAAATATTTAAAATATTTTTTTATATTTTGTAATTCAATTCAATGACTGATTACTGAATTAATTCAACATTTTTTTAATATAACGTATAAAAATCGAACATAGACAAAATTTTTTATAAAAGCTTAAAAATAAAAATTGTTTTATAAATGTTGGTAACAATATATAGCAACTTTATTTATATTTGTAATATTTAAATTCAAACAAAAGGAAAAAAACGTGAATACGAATTAAAAGTGCATTAATTTGCAGGCAATTTTTGTTTTAAAACAATTATTCAGAAAATTAGAATTTTGTTCGATTTATTAAAGTTTCTTCATTTTATATCATTAGAAACATTAGAGACATAAAAATTGTACGCTACACGAAGAATCATCCATATCTAAATTGCTCTGACTTCCATGAAATTATCAGTGTGATTGTGCGAGTGTGTACTATATCTAAATTGTATTATATTTTAATAAAAATTCACAATTTTACTTTGAGCGTCTTACATTGTGGAAAAACTTATAGACAAAAAAAAATTTAGCACCCATTCCTGAAAAAAACACGTGGCCAATGTCTTATCTATATCTGTTTTATAGAAAATGTTAGTTTTTTTGTAATTAAAGTTAAAACAAGTTGTATTTAGGACGACTAGTTTGTTTTCAAGAACAACTACTTCAGTATATATAATGATTAGAATTTTCCAATTTTTTAGGTAATTCCGTTTCAAAAGTAACACTTGTTCTTCGAAAATGTTAAAGTACATTTGCCTTCTTTTTATTCTCGGTCTTGTCATCGAAGTGAGTTTCTTTGTTAATAATTTAATTAATGTTACGACATAATAATATTTGTATAATAATAATAATTTTATAATAATAATAATTGTATAATAATAATTGTATAATAATAATTGTATAATAATGATAATTAAATATAAATAATATAATTATATTACACCTGTAACATAAATAATAATTATATAATGTTATAATATAAATAATAATTCCTAAATTTTAAGATAAAATAATTTAATTTAAAAATTTTAGGTTTAAAATTTCGTAAGCTTGCAGCAACCTAGTAAATAGATTTGAATACATAAGTATATAACATTTGGGCAATTCCACATGAAATTTACGTTCACATTTCAATTTTGAAAATTCATAACTCTCGGGCATTTCGTCACGAAAAAAATACGTATACTTTTTTCCTATAAAGAAAGAAATAAAATAGTTTTGACCAAACTTAAAATGTGAGTGTAAATTTCACGTAGAATGGTCGATTTATAAAAAATTTTGAAATTGCAGAGTTAATAAATATGTGCAATTAATTAATTAAAAAGATGTTATTGTTCTCTCAAAGCAAACAGTAAATTGGCATTCAACAGTAATTTGAGACAACAAATTAATTATCTATTTTTATTAATTATTCATAATTACAATTAATTTTCCAAGCGTTAATTTTTTCTGGTGCCATATTCTGCTAAAATATTTCGTGAAATAAAGTTTTATGTTTTGCATGTTAAAGGCACAAGCACGAAAAGTTCATCTGAACACTGCATATTTTATAAAAGGAAAACATGCTACTGGTTTATCTTTAACAAAAAAAGGAGACAATTTCCAAATCTCATGGGACAAAACGTTTAATAAAACTAATTCTTTAAAAGTAAGTAAAATCTATAATATTTTTCCGAAGAAAATGGTCATAAAAAGAAGATTTATTTTAGATCACTTGGATAATAAAATTTGATATTCTAATGAATCCTTTTCAAATAATTTCTACAATTTTTTTTTGTTAAATTTTAAATAATTATTATATAAAGAGACAAATAAATAATAAATAAATAAATGAAATGAAAGAGATAATAGAAAATGACCTATTTTTTAATGTAGTACTTTATTGTTTGTAGGTTCACTTTATTCAATTTTTCGAAGACACTGGATTGATAGAAGTTGTTAAAATAAACAACTTGTGTAATAACCAGAAAAATGAAACTTTAACTGACGCTATTAGAATCTTTACCCTGCAAAATCTTGCAAAAACTTCGAAATGTCCTATAAAGAAGGTAAACCATAAAAAAATAATTTTCATAATTTTTCGCTCTTTTTTTCTTCTACTCAAGATACAAAATAACAAACATATCAACCCACATAGCACGTAAGCTTACAGCAAGCTTACCGCGCAAGCTTACGTGCTTTCTTTTTGGCATAAAATAGTGAAAGATTTACATTATTTTAATTTGTAAAGAATACTTTTGTTTAAAAATTTTATCATAAAAATAAAATAAAAATAAGCCAATAAAACCTTGGCTTCTTTATTAGGTTATTTTTCTCGTTGTTTAAAATTAAGTTTACAGAAAGAAAAATGCACAAGTTATTTAACTTTAAAGTAATTATGTGAAAATTCAATAATTTTTGTAATTTCAGGGTACAAAAGTTACGTTCTCTACACCTTTCATCAGAGATTTTACTGTGAAGCCAGAAATTTGTGGACCAATAATGATGTTCCTTCATATTTTCAAAAATAACCCAAAATCAAATTCTCCATTATTATTATCTATGAGGGCTAGGGGTCAAATCAAATGTTAAGAGCTTTTTCAAAAATCTGTTTTTTTAAAATTGTTTTATTTCTTTAAATTTTTTGACAATTAATATTTCTGATTATTAGCACTTGCGTAATGAATATACACAATTACCTCATTAGTCAGTTTCAATTTTTAGATCATCTGAAAATTCGTACGTTTTAAAATTTTTATGTTAAATATTAATAACATCGACATTTAACAATAAATAATAAAGTTTTTATGAAACTTCAAACTATATGTAAAAGAAAATGTTATTAAAAAAATTGTAAATTTCCAAAAAGAAAAATTTGTGTGTTATTAATTTCTGTATAAAATAAGGAATCTTTCGGGACATGTTAATTATGTCCGAAATTTCAAAACAGAAATAAGGGCAAAATATAAATTTTTCTAAGTTATTCAACTTTGGAGAGAGTAAACTAATTTTGAAAACGCATGAACATGCGCTGAAACACAAGCTTTAAAATGAGTCCAAGCAAGTGAAAAAATATCAATTCATTATCGAGTTATCATTAAAAATGTAAAGTCATGTTTGTTCGGCAGCCGCAACTCGATTCACGCTTTGCGCGCACGCGCCAAACACACTTGCACATTTTCAGTTATAACTTAACGACAAATGAGTATTTTTTAGCTCAATAAAGCTGTTTTTGAAACTTACATTCCAGCACAAACTTCTGTATATTAAAAAAATAGTTCTTTAAAAAAATAGTTCTTTAAAAAAATATTATATATATTTTCTTTGAAAAATACTAAATATTTTTTCTTCGAAGAGGTGTAACAAAAAATTAAATCTGCTAATTCTTATTTTCTCTTTTCCATTTTATAACTCATGACACAATTGATAGTTTAATCAATGCAGAATTTATTAATTCTTCCAAAAAAATATTGAAAAGTATTAAAATTTTCACAATTGCAGAGGAATAGCAAAAAAAGTCGTTGCATGTTTTTTAATCAAGTTGGTTCAGAATAGCCACATACTTGTGGACTGTAGTGTACACTATATTTTTATTCATTTTTTTCTCGACAAGCTTGAAGGCGTTTAGAGGTGTCACAGTAAATAAGCAAGCGGCAGGAATTCTTTGGTCCTTAAAGTTTGCAACCGCACAGTGGCCACACTTTGTGGTCAGAAGATTACAAATTGACTTTATTTTCGAGAGCTCAAAACCCAGCAGCTTCCAGTTAATAATCGATTATACAGCTACACAAAAAAAAGTTATTGGAACCAGAAACCAGTCTTCACTTTTCCTATATAAGTATTTTAAACCGCTGAATATCTGAATTTAATCTAATTATCTCAATCTAAATTCGAAAATAAAAAAACAAACGAATTAAAGAGGTTTTATATAATCGCTTTTGTAATTTCAAAATATATTTATTTTAAAGAAACTACAAATATTTTAATATATTTAAAAATATTAAAATATAATACAACTATGTAAAGTTGCAATTTATACATTTGAAAGTGTAATACATTATGTATTAGTATTTTATTTATTATACTGTACTATTATTTTTTATATTATTCTTTTATATTATTACTTTATTATTATTTTATTTATTTGATTATTTTATTTGATTATTATTTTATTTATTTTATTATATTATTATTTTATTTATTTTATTATTTTATTATTATTTTATTTCCTATTATTTGTTAATTTGATGCTAACATAAAGAAGTAATTTAAATTGTGTGCGTAAAGTAGATTACTTTACGCACAGTTCCAATCGCGCATGCGTCAGACTGCATCTTTGCGCGCATGCGCTCCGCGCAAATGGCATCATCTCTAGGATATGATTTCAATTGACACTCGAATTCGTTTCTTTGTGAGTACAAGAAAACAAGCAGTTCCGTATAATTATTTTTTTTTAATAAAAAAGTTTACAGTATCAGTTGCAATGTTTGTAATATGCAAAAAGCAATATGCGTTTATTTCTAAACTAAATTTTTTCAAATAAACTTGAGAATTAAGTTAAATTAAAAGATAGAGTCAAAAAGTGTAAACAGTTAAAAATTCTATTTGTCTCATTATTTATCTTAATTGTCTTAATTTTCTCGTTGCTCAGTTCTCCAACGTTCTTCCACTCTACCCGTATCTTAATTTATTCTAATTCAACATCTACTTAATTTTGTCAGATCTGGTTTCATCTAATTTCTTCTAGAGAATATGACCCAATTTTTACATTTTGATGCTCTTACCGTTCACACGCTCGATTTTCTTTACTCTTTAATTCTGAATCAGCGACAAGTGAGCCACTATTTCAAATCAGTGTTCATACGCTGATTATCAACAAGTTTTTAGGTTATGTTTTGCCTTTTATTTATTGTTGACGCTATCTTTTAAATACCCCTCCTTCTATACTACTCTTCTCTTCCAAAAATTGCAACGTTGCAATATCAACAACTATTCATCCCTTCCTAAAGTTGCAATATTTTTATTCCTTCTCTTTTAAAAAATTGCAACATTGGCAAAAAACAACAAAAGCCAATTTCCTATCATATAAGAAAACATATTGTGATGCTGGTAATGAACTTCGAATCTCTGTCTTGAATTGCGACGTTGCCGTGTCAAAAAATGTTGGCCCTTGTGCTTAAAGAATTGCTACGTTGCGACAGTGGGTCAAGTTTTGGACAAATCAACTTTCAGACTACAATTCTGAACCGAATTGCAAGTTTCTTCTTTTCAATTAAAGCTTATAAAGTTCCGTTCCCTTGTATAATGAAAGACATTTTAAAAAAAAGTTTTGTAACATTTTTGATTTCAGAACAAAAATAAAAAAAAATTAAGTTTATTTTGTTACAGTTTTTTGAAAATTGTTTAGATTTATACAAATTGAGTTATCAATTGCCAAATAATGTATTTGTCAGTAACTCTTTGAAATTATAAAATTAACGTATTTTTCTTCAAACAGTTTTTGAATTTCCAAGTACATTTTTTTTATTTTAGAAAATATGCTTTTGGCGCTCTTTGGATTTAAGAGAGCGAGGAGTAAAATGTGGTAATGTTACGTTATCCACGTAGGAGCTTGACGTGATGCGTGCCACGTTCCACGTGTAAGTAACATGTGCACACAAAGGCCCGTTTATGTTCAGCCAGAAGAAAGCACAGGTTCTAGAAAATTATATCACACCGCATCTCTTGGGCTGCTACGTAATGTGCATACTTAATGAGCCGACACACACATGTCCTTTTCTCTTACATCTTCCAACAGTACAAGTCTACAAAGTAGGAACTCAAAGAAAGGACACGCTTTGAAACGATGAATTACAAAATTGCTTAATAAGGAAGAGTTCATGAGAAGTAGGCCATTCAATCCAAAAACGCAAAAAAAAAACATTAGATTTGCATACCTTTTAAATTTAAGCACGTTCTACCCAAAATAAATCCTTTCTATTGTCCCCCTATTTTTTAGCACGATCTATTTTTCATGTTCGCTTCTATATAAAATTAGACGATGTTACATTTTTTCTTTCATTTAAAATTAAACTGAATTTGCACAAGTGACTAAATCTGAATAAATCCCGAAAAAGAAGGAATCGATTTTTTAGCAAATTTAAAAAAAAATATTTTATTTTATTTTAAAACTAATTTTAATTTGTAATATGCAAAAAAGACCATCCAAAATATAAGAGAAATTGCACTTTTGACAATTTTACTGCACCGGAATGCCGATTCAGTATGTGCGGACGACGCGCAGAGAGCAAGCGGAGTGTGTGGTGGGAGACTTGCGCGCGCAACATGACCTTGTCCCAAATCGCGACGCCAATTCAGCAGAGTCTAATATTGCAGAATCGGCGTTCTGGTGTAACATAAAAAGTTGCATTTCCAAGCTTCAGTTGGAAAGTGGTTTTTGCATTTTAATAAACAATTAAACTACTGAGTCAAAATAGGTGAAGAATAACAATTTTAACTAAATCAATAAATGTAATTATCAATATAATTATTTCAAAAAAATATTCTAAAATCGAAATAAAATTGCCTGCACATACTCCTTCACTAAAACGTGTCCTAATATGTGGATGGCCCCTTGACGCTCAGATGAATGGATTTGTGGTCTAAATTCATAATTTAAGCATTTTTGAAAAATATCTAAATCATAGTTTCTTAAGGAAAATTTTATGCTCTTTCAGATTCCGATATCAAGATTTCTGTAAAAAGAAATTTCTTAAAGTAACAGCTGGTGTTTTCCAAAAATAATGATTTTTTGAAGTCCGTGATTTGAAAAAATTATATTTCACATCCAAGCAACTTTTGAAATATATCCACACAAAAACTAGTGTCCATGAAGATTATTTAAAAAGATCCATGACGCATTTGAATTTTTAAAATTTTGATTATTCGAAGCAGCGATAAACTTTGTTCAAAAAATTAGTACACCTGAACGTTGATAGTTCAACAATTATTCATCAAAATGTCACGTAAGTTTTTATATAATACTGTAGGGCAGTATTATTATTATTAATTGATAAATATCTTGTAAGCCATTTTTAACCCGAGTGCGATTGATTTCAAAAGTTATAAAGATAATCTGAAAGTAGATGTCATTTTTTGATATGAAAGAAGAATCGAAATGCAACAGGTTATTGAGGCAAAAAATGTCCTATTGACGTACAACTCTGGTGCAAGTCTCTCTCTGTCAGTCAGGTTTAACGAGGATCGATTAATTAGCTTTCTTTCCGCTCGGCTGCGCGTCAATTAAAGGACCTTGAACGCGTCGTTGTCGCGTTAACAGTCGCGACGGAGAGGCTGGTATTATAAATAATTATGCAACGACCGGTAGCGGCTCTTGATTTATAGTTTTTCATTTTGCAACCTCAGCGTCCTACCTCTCCTTTGATTGGTACTTGCTACGCTGTTATTATCGTATTAATCGACTTTTTCTTTTCCACTTATCACTGACGTCATCCTGACACTCCAAATCAATTACTATTAATATTTATCTTTTCAATTTTTCCAACTTCAATTAAACAAATATTTCTCCTTTCAGTCAAACTCAAGAATTGAAATAACATCCTCTACTTGATTATAAGTACGGAAAACAGTTTTAAAAAATGTCTGACCCTCTAATGAGAAAAATTGAGAGCTAATCTTGACCCGGTACAATTTACCGAAATTCAGATGCCGTTGCTGGCCCAACATATTGTCAGTTTAGCAATTCGCACTTTGGAATCTACGCTTTTGAGAAAGTAAGCTCGGTTCTGAAGTTTTGCTTTAATGGTGCAAATTTGCGACGTAATTGTTCTGTAAGTAACATCTTGTAGGTCTTGAAAGTACACACGCCATGTGCTGCATTGAAACGTACCGGCTGTTATGCGGGCAGATCTGCAAAACCTTCAAAGAACATGAAAAAACTTAGATTTTATCTTTCTAATTCCTACCTACGTGTATAATAGAGCAGTGCAAGTCATTGTAAATTCTGCTATTTCACAGTAAAAAACAAAAATTCCTATTACGAAAAACAAGCAGGAATGAAGTTGCACAAAAAAAACTCTCACTTGAAAAAAATCTCGAAAACAAACTTTCTCTTGAAAAAATGTCTTTAATGATATTGACAATTTAGTAATCCAACTGAATATGAAAAAATTAAGACAAAAAGTAAACGCTCGGTTTCATTAATCATATGGGTTTTCAAACAAATAATAAATTAAGATTTGAAGCGAGCGATAATGGGAAGTTTGAGTTTTGTTGTAAAAGATGCTCTGATGAGGATAGGATATTCATGACGATTAGAAAGGCATTCCCAACGTCGATCCGGGTGCATTCTTCTGCGTTGGCTGGTATAATCGATTAGCTTCGAAGAGTCCTCGAGGTGTAGAGAACCGATAAGTCAAGACCGATTCTTCAACACTTGTTCCTTGATTTTCCCAAGAAGATTTTCTCATTTTGTTCTGTACAATTCAGATAGTGTCACGAGAAGATAAATTTCACATTTGCTGATGCATATATGTACATATATTCAAAGTCAATTTCCTTATCTTTGAATGAATTTGAATTATCTTGTGCGAAAGGTTTATAAACTTTCTCCTGCGTTCATTTATTTCTCACGATTGGCTTCAATAACAATGTGCAGTTAAAATTTTCTAAAAAGCACGCAACAAGCTTCCAGAATATTTATTTTGCCTTTGTTCATATTATTTATATTTATTTGTTTATATTTATATTTATTTGTTTATATTTTTATTTATTTTTCTGTTATGTTCCGTACTAAACAACTTTCTTGTACAATTTCGTTTTACATTTTGTGCACATTTCCTATAAAAAAGAGTTAAAAAATCAAATTAAAATTAAAATCGTATTTTTTAAAATTTTTCTTTCGAAGTTTAACGAATAATTAGAAAATTTGAGTGTTGGGGTCTTGAGGAACATGATCATCTTTTGATCTTGCATGATGTGCCTTTTGTGAGATGTTTTTGAGTAGGTACAGATGGAACGTCACTAACAGGCGTAATGCCACGTTGTAATGGGCTATACAGGACCCAGAACATGGTAAAAGGGCTTTCAGACATTAATGTCACTTAACGAGATTGTTGCGTTGAAGTCCTTGAAGTGAGCCGTTAGGTAGGCAAGAGATCAATTTCTTAATAAACTTAAATTACCCTCTTATCGATGTATTTCGTACCCCGAAATCGTCTGCTGCCTTCAATCTAGACATTTCGGACAATGTGATACGATTGTGGTAAATGAAAAAATTAAAATAAAAAGCAAAAATGATGTGAAAATGATGGGAAAAAGTAGACATGATGGGAAAAAGTGAAAATGATGGGAATTTTTGCAGATGTACAAACCTACTTGTAGAAAGGATAATCCTGCTGGATGTTTAGGAAAAAAACATCCAGTAATACTGACTTCGTATGTACTCTGTATTTTCATTATCCAGTTTATATTCACTTGCGCCAAGTTGTTTTAATAATATTTTTTTACCAAAAATAACTAAACTGATTTTATCCACGCACTGAGATTGTGTGGAGACGATTCCATATGTTCTTCAAAAGTCTTAATTACCACCTTTAATTTGTTGACGAAACATTTTGCCTCAACGAACACACTGCAAACACTAAAATGGAGGTGACGTTCAAGAATCATTTTACGCAAGCGCGTTAAACTATGATTACTTTAATAGTAAAGTCACAAACCACTCTATCGACCGCTGCACTGATCGACAGTCGATAAATAATTGCCGTCAGGTGGCGCAGACCCGCTAGCCACATTTTAAAAATGGCCGCTTGTTTTGACAGGTTCTCTGATAAATCACGTTTCTGAATTGAATTAGCCTCGTAATTATTTAAATATTATTATTATTAATTCGGATGCTCAACATCCCGAAGCGTGGCTCCCAGTTAAACGTTTACCTCTAGTACTTTAATTTCAGATGACTGTCGAAATTTGTGCGTGGTAAATTTCCAGCATGTCAAGTGTAGCAGGAAACGGTAAACGCCAACTTCATGGAAAGATAAATGTGAGGGTCATCGTGGTACGAGAAGTGCGAAATCAACGACATTTACTGGTTACTGGTCACGTATGCGAGCTAATAAATTTCTCGCATATGCGTCGTAAGGGAAACTTCGATACACGCTCGTGTTCCGTGCAATGAAATGAGAGGCTTTGCGAAACTCGAATCTGCCGTAAAATCGCAATTCAAATAAATTCACGAGAACGTAGGGAGTAACTCTGGTTAAAGGAATCGTTGCTGGCAAAGACCATTCAATACTCCAAAGGATAATATTATTAATGCGTCAACTTCTCTCTTATCAAGATTCAAAGGTGAATAACACGATCATTTTATGATTAACGTATTTGTTACTGGGAAAGTTACACTACAGGCACTTAATCATCCGATTTAAAATCAACATTCATCATCATAGTGTCAATACTGAATGACACTCAATCAAGGCTTCGAGAAATTTCACTAAGAACGTGAAAGTAAACACTGAATATCAAAAATATTTTTCGAAACAAACACTTTGGAAAGTAGAATTTCTTGGTAAGAAATATTTTATGAAAATTATCAATCGGACCTGATTAATGTGCTCACAAGTCAACTAATTTATCAAAATGGAGGACGTATATCAAAATCGTGATGGACGTGTATCAAAATCAGGCTCCATCAAAATATAGAATGATAGTAAATTTTCAAAATTTCGAATTGAGTAAATTGGAATTAATTAGATAGAATATTTATATTTCAATGATCGTCAGGGACGTTGTGGAAATTCCTTCGCGGACAGAAGGAAGATGACGCATGGTATAACAGGGCTGATCTATTTTTTCTGTTCCAGTTGCTTCTTCTTCTTTTTAATAAAAACGGGCGTTCTTGTAGCGTGATAATGTCCGCTGGGAGCGAGGAAAACCTGACTTGAGGTTGGCATGCGTCTCATGCTCGGGAGCAATTGCTGGCTGCTCTGAGGCTTTTTACGCGAATTCTCTCACGATCCCGCGACCACTAAGCGTTGTTATACATTAAAGTTGTATATCTCGGCTACCTCATCGCATGCGTGTCTTTGTCCTTAAGGTCTGAAAACGTCCATGTAAATCATGAGAGAACAGGACCTGAAGCAACTCTCAACGAGTCAGCCTAATTAGACGATGAAATGACAATTTTCGTTAGTCCAATAGCTCAAACTACGCTCCAGAAGCATAAAATTGTACAAGACTTTAAAATTTTGAGAAACCATTTTCGTGTACAAAATTAGGATAAGATAAAGTGTAAGATAAATTACAAAATAAGATAAAATATAAAATAATTACAAGATAAAATAAAGTATAAAATAATTACAAGATAAAATAAAGTATAAAACAGTATGCAGAATTGCCAATTTAGAAACGATTCGAAACTGGATCGTTATGTAAAAATAATTCTCAAGAAGAAATTATTTTAATATTCCATTGTTCAAAACTGAGGAAAAATGATGAAATGTATATAATATTTAGGGAAACGATTGTATTGTAGTGAGGAAATAAGCTGGGTAGAAGTGACCACCTGCTCGAGCTCCCTAATTCTTTGCACAGCATCCCGGACATTGAGGGAATTCACTTCCCCATCCGACGAGTAATCCTGTCATGGGAAAATGATGACTAAGTGATCGCTACATAACTGTAGGCCATTGGCTGTTAAAATTTGTCACGTCTCCAACTTCCGTAAAATGAAGCTGATACCAAAAATATGACCCTTGACTAAGGCACGTGTGAACCTATGCCCCGCATGAACCACAAGTTCAAGTGCAGAAAAACAACTGGGTCTCAGAAAGTGAGACCAAGGACGCGTACATTTGAGTAAAAGTAAACTTTGGTTTACTTTTTAACTTTAGATTACTTTTGCTTCCTCAAAGGGAAGCATTATTGTTTTACTTTGATTTACTTTTTAACAATTTCAATTAAACAACCTTCTTCCCAACAAACATAATTTTCAAATGTTCTTACTGATCTTCATTTGTTGCTATAGCAGCAATGAAATCAACGTCATTTTTATTTGTGAAGAACATTTTTCAAATACGTTGTCGGGGGAGAGGTTTTTGTGCTACTTTCTTCAAAAGAAACCGCGGAATATACCATAGTTTTAACGGCTATTGACAGAGCAGCTACGGAATATGGAATTGCAAATTGCAAGCCACAGAGGATTATGGAAGATTTCGAGAAGGTCATCATAAATGCCTGCGAAGAGTTTTTGACGGGAATTGATTATTAAGGTTGTTTCTACTACTTCTGCCAGTCCGTTTTTCGAAAAGTTCAAGAGGAAGGACGGCAACAGCAGTACAATGATGCTGCTGATAGAAATACAAAATTTTAGTCTGACATATTCATGGCACTAGCATTTGTGTCAGAAGAAGATGTCCGGTTGGCATTGCAAACAGTATAGGAGGATATACCAGTAGATCTTCTTCCTATTGTTGATTGCCTGAGAGAGTATTACATTACTGGGCGATGAGGTGTTGGTCGATGAAGGGCCATACCACCCAGATATCTTATATCATTGTGGAACCATTATAGGTCTGCACAAGAAGGCCAGCATAAGACGAATAACTCCAGTGAAGGATGGTACAACCCCTACCGTCTTCTGATGGGAAGACATCACCCAGACTTATATTCGGCTTTACAAGAATTTCAGAAAGAACAGGCTAATACAGAAGCCATTTAGTAATTTAAAAGCCGAAGCCACCTGTCAAAACAATCCGCCATTTTGAACTGTGCAGGCGCACTGGCGCTATCAAACTGAACAAGTAGTGGGCGCACTTGCGCCATCTAACATAATCGGCCATCATCAGCGGATAAATCGTCATCAGCGGTCGATATAGAAAACATTAACTTTATCAAGTCGACGCGCTTGCGCATTTTCACTCTACACTGTTCGTTGACGACGAGACGCCTATCTCGCGTCACTTCTAGTCTGGTGATCGCACGAAGTGCACCTTTAATTTAGTTTTTGTTTCCTTAAAATTAAATTTTAAAATGTAAACTTAGTGTTTTCGGGAGCAATTGTCGGACGACAGGTGAACTCCAATCTTTTGTAAACCATTTTTGTTTAAGGTGGAGTCGTCTCCACCTAATTATATTTTATTTAAGAAAATTCAGTGCTCAAATGTTTAATGCGTTT
>WNHD01002418.1:0-15056 GCA_011057455.1 Ganaspis sp. Gsp50 | reverse complement strand
AAAAATTTCAGGAACACCTTGAAATTTGCAAAAACGTGAATTTTTCAAAAATGTCATTTTTTAATCCACATTTTGTTAAAGCGCTAATTGATCCAGAAAAGTGTAGTGTTTGTAACCTACGTTAAAATTCGTGTTTTCTTATCCCGAATCGAATAGAAAAAGAAAAATGCTAAAAAAATTTCAGGAACACCTTGAAATTTGCGAAAACGTGAATTTTTCATAAATGGCAATTTTTCTTTAGGTTCATATTTTGATCAAGTGCTAATTAATCCAGATAAGTGTAGTGTTTGTAACCTACTTTCTCAAACAAAAAATTAAGCATTAATATCTATAATTTATTCGAATTCTACACTGAATTAGCTTCAAAATAAGCATAGGACCAATAAAGAATGTTTATTATTTTAGAAATTATTTGAGTTTTTAAAAATCACTTCAAAATCCTCTTTTTAAAAGATATTTAACCGAAAAATTGACAAAAGGACTTTAATTGGGTATCATTTTTCTCTGAATTTTAATGCGTTTTAGGAAAAAAATAAACCAGAATTTTATACTTTATACTTTTCATGCTTAAAAAGGTTTTTCATTCATCAAAAAAGGTGTGGTTGACGATCTTTCATTAATGATATTAATCATTACGGAAAACGAGATATTCTGCGATATCTTGAAAGTGCGCTGAAAATGAGAAAATTACTTTTGACCTAGAGTGCTATAGATGCCATGACCAGGACAACTTTCAAGTATAAGGTGCTCATCTGGCTGGGTTCTAAATCCAACCCTGTCTTTACGTCGAGTCATCCGTTCTCTCAATCCCCTTATGCTGCCAACTCCGCGCAATAGAGGCCCGCATTTCCTCGAGCTCGAAGAGCTTGCGGTCGGTAATCTGATCTGATCCAAAGAGGGGAACCAAATGGAACAAAAGCTGCTGTAAAGACTAAGTGCCACGGAACAAACTAGAGTCTACCTGCTTTTATTCAATTTCCGAAATTGCCTCAGACTCTAATTACTCATTTTAACGAAAATTTCTATATTCTTTGTTTAACTAGGAATTATCATGTTGCATAGTCATTTTAATAGCAGGGTTAGATTTTACAATATATATCTCAAAACCTTTACAATATATAAGTAAGAATAATAATGTAAGGGGCGCCCAATGTAATTTCGTTAAAATAATTAACGCAATTTAGTAGAAATATATGACGTATATTAGTCACAATAGATCAGTTTTTGTAAAACAAAAATCATAAATTAGTCATAAATCAGCGCTCAATAAAGCTTTTTCAACATCTTATTCTATAAATGGATTCAAAGTATCGAAACTGAAACTTTTCTCCCCCATTTCTTAAAAATTAATAAACTTTTAAGGAATTAAAACTTTTTTCGTTTATTTCTTATAAGTTGATAATCTTTTGAGGAAACGGTCCTGAACGAAGTCAACTTTTTAAGAACTTTTTATCGTTTTCTTTTTCTGATAAAAAGTATAACTTTTTTCAATTAAAAATTCTTGTGAAAAAAGTTTACTTCGAATAATTTCAGCGTGTTTATTTCGTAGATATTTTTCTGTGGGATCTAAATTAATTAGGAAAATAATTGTATTTTCTTTTTTATCGGATTGCAAATTCTTGTTGGATTACAAATTGTCTGTGAGATAAGAAAAAACAAGAAAATAGGAGTAGAATAAACCCAGAAATAGTGGAATTAAAAAAAATTAGTGATAAATTTAGAAAAGCACTTTTTTTAGAATAGAAAAATGTTATTCTTTAAAAAAATGTTATTCTTTAGAAAAATGTTATTTTTTACAAAAAAGTTGCTCTTTAGGAAAATAGTAGGGGAATGTGGGGCAAAACCTGGTACTTTGTGCAAAAAGCTTGTTTACGAAAAAGTTATCTAACAAACAAATTTTATTAGTCCTAATATTTCTTTTTGGAAAAATTATATCTTTGTAATAAATTATGAAAATTGTTCAATTTTCTATTAAATTAAAACTATAAGGTTTGAACTATTATAATTAAACAGTCTACACATTTGACACATTTGACTATTCACAAACAAAAGAAGAAGGTTAATTAGTTTTCTACATTTAGTTTATAATCAGAATGTTATTTAATGGAAAATATTGCAAAATTTATTTTGCAGTACTACAAAAAAACTATTACAAACAATTTGTATTGTTTGTTCCAACTAGAATTTTACAAAAAATAAATTTTGGTTTCTTCAATCTGAAGAAGTTTATTTTACCCCGAATTTGTAAATTTTAAGGCAAACTGGACTCAAAAGAGAAAAACTTTAAGAGGAAAAGTAGAATCAAAAGAAAATGGATTCAAAAGAAAAAATGTATTTAAACATTGCTTCCCTATGAGGAAGCAAAAATGAACGAAAAAATGAATTTAAAAGAAAAAATTGATTCAAAAGAAAATGAATTTAAGAGTTAACTAATTTGAAAGGAAATTAATGTAAATGAAAAAACTAATTTGAAAGAAAATTAATGTAAAAGAAAAAACTAATTTGTTAGAATATTAATGTAAAAGAAAACTAATTTGAAAGAAAATTAATTTAAAGGAGAATTAATTTAAAAGTAAATTAATTTAAATGAAAATTACTTTAAAAGAAAATTAATTTAAAAGAAAATAAATTTAAAAGAGAATAAATTTAAAAGAAAATTAATTTAAAAGAAAATTAATTTAAAAGAAACTCAATTTGAAAAAAAAACATAATTTGTAGTAGAATTATTTCGAAAGTGTATTTCAAGCTTAATGTTAAGCTGTAACTTAATAAAATAGATTGAGTCGTGAATGTTTACTGTTTTCAAATGTCGGTCATTGCGGAGGAATCTTTTGAGTAAAAGAACTTTTATAGTGTACAGTCAAACGAAACTTTTAAGCTGAGCACAGAAGCCTTTAGTTTACTATTAGTTTAAGTATAAAAAAGGTTTAGATGTGGTCTACTCGTACTCTTCTTTCTTGGCTAAATTTTTAAAACAATAGAGTAAATTTAACTTACTTCTGTCTGATATCTTTTCTTTAGACGTTTATTTAAAGCTGCTAAAACAGTTTAAGTATAGATTCGTTTTACACAAATTTTCTTTTTATACAAAACTTCGTTTTTCGCAAAATTTAATTTTATACAAAACTTCTTTTTATACAAAATTTATTTTTATACAAAACTTCGTTTTACATAAACTTTCTTTTTATACAAAACTTCGTTCTTCACAAAATTTAATTTTACACTACTTCTTTTTATATGAAACTTCGTTTTACACTAAAATTTGTATTACACAAAAATTCTTTTTATACAAAACTTAGTTTTACATAAAACTACTTTGTACACAAAACTTCATTTTACATAAAACTTCACTCTACAAGAAACTTTGCTCTACACAAAATTTTCACTCTACAAAAACCTTCATTCTTCAAAATGCTAATTATTTATAATTATACACTGGGGAAAAAGTTTGTTTAAATCAAAAAAACATTTTATATACGATCATACAAATGTTTATGTAATTCCAAACAAATGTTTGCTTTTTCCGAAACAATCTATTCACTATTAACAAAATATTCGTTTGCAAAATATTATGTTTGTTGTTTGTCTGAATCGATCATAATTTTGTTTGAACCAAGCAAACATTTATTTGTCATCAATAAGCAATTCATTGTCAAGCAATTTATTGTCATCAAGCAAACATTCATTTATTTTTGTATCAAAATATTTGTTTGAACAAACATTTTTCGTAGTTGAAAATTAACGTTTGAAATGACGCTGAAAATTAGGTAGACATTGCTCAAGTGAAGTTGAGTAAATTTTACTCAACCACATTAAGTAAAGTTCACTTACGATTTCTGTTCGTAATGGAAAAAGCCTTTTTCATGTAGTTATTTCTGCACTGCAATCTAAACTTTTCCTCTTATCAAAGTTCGAAAATAGTCTCTAGATAGTGATATTGGTTGTGGATTCTTTCAAAACTTTCATCAAACATACTTGAAATAATTATTTTTCTATGTTTAGTTCAACTATTTAAAGTAGAAAATACATTTATTTTTTAAAATTATTTCCATTCATTATTTTTAATTTACTTAATTCTACAAACATATATATATATATATATATATATATATATATATATATGTACAATATGATAGTGTGCAAAAAATAAAATTAACAATTTTGTTAAATGGACCAATCTTATGATAATCGAATTGACGATTTTCGTACAAATCGATTGACCTAGAATTAATTTATATTCCAGATATTTTTTGATTCTGTATTTTTATCATAAAACGCCAGCAAGTAAACGAGGTGACTTTCATTCGTTCAAAGCTATCTTTTCTGATAGGATTTCCTTCACACGAGTTGTTCCATTTCACTGAGATTGAGAGTGGTACACATACCGTTACGTCATACCTTTAAATTTTTTACTCAATTTTTCACCAATCGGATCAAATAATGCAAATAATAAAAAGACGACTATCGAAGAAGTAAATAATAGTTTTAATTGAAATCTAAAATAGAACAAAAATGGAAATGTGTATTAGCAATTCTTAACAAAAATGTTTATAGAAAACACTTCTGAATAAAAATATTTTTTAAAAACCCTTCTCAATGGAAATGTTATTTAATTAAAAAAAGAATGTTAAATATGTTAAAAATATTAAAAATGTTTATGAAAATCTTCTATTGGATGAAAATAGAAAATATTCTCTAAATTACTCTAGTAATAAATTTAATGTGAATCTCGATGTAAATTTACGTTGAATTGGAGTAGAGTATAAATTTAAAATTGATAGTGTACTAAGTTTAAAGCATAAAACAGTTTCCTCGTTAATAATATAATAATAGCAATTAAATGTTAATGATCTTTATATGGATTATGAAACTTGAGCTTTATAAGCCATTATAGTTAAATGCAGCAAGTACGTAAAATAAAGGCAATATTCCTTAGTCATTAAACAAAGATTTTCTGAATTTATATTTGATTATTGCAAAACTATTAAACTTGCAAACTTATATATTAAAAGGAAATCACTCACCAGTCACAAGAAGGTTGACTTTTTTTACTAAAGGTTGAGGGTAGGTTGCCACTTGGCACTCATACAACCCTGAATCTCGTGGTAAGGCATATTGTATCCTCAGTCTCCAATTTGTCGGATACCTACAAAATTATTTAAATATTTATTTTATTTATTTATTTTATTTATTTATTTATTTATCATCAACTTTTATACTAAAAACCACTAAGCTTTTAAACAATCAATTTCAAATAAATAAATTTTATTTATTTATTTATCATCAATTTTTATACTAAAAACCACTAAGCTTTTAAACAATCAATTTCAAATAAATAAATTTTATTTATTAATTTATCATCAATTTTTATACTAAAAACCACTAAGCTTCTAGACAATTAATTTCCTATTAGGACAAAAAGTGTATGAAAAGTACGAAAAATTCGCATTTTTTAAAGTTTAAATCTTCTGAAATTTACGTTTTCTACAGAAATTTACATTGTTTAAAATCACATCGTCTAAAATTACATTGTCTAGAATTACATTGTTTGAAATTACATTGTCTGAAAATTACATTTTCTAAGATTAAATTGTCAAAAATTACTCTCTAAATTTAAATTAGTAAAAAATTGCCTACCAGTTTCAATTAGTAAGCATTTTTACTAATTTTTAGTAAAATTTCACTATTTGATTTAGTAGTTTCTACTAAAGTTTTAGTGAAAGTTTACTAAAAGTTGGTAAAGTGCTTACTAATTCAAATTAGTGGACGACTTTTCACTATAATTCAAATTTAGAGAGTACATTGTTTAAAATTACATCGTCTAAAATTACATTGCCTAAAATTTGTGCAGTTTTTACATCTTCTAAAATTACATTGTTTAAAATTTGTGCAGTTTTTACGCAAATTTTGTTCAACAAAATATTTTTGGTAATTACCGAAAGGAGAGACTGATTCTTTCATCTAAACTATAGACCATGCGTCCAACAGTCAAAAGTCGAATTACATCGGTGCTGTGATATGACCATGTAACCTGGAAGATTAAAAAAATAGGTCTAGATTTAATATACACGACTTGAAATTGTATTTCTACATTGAGAAATATGCGATTTAATCTTTTGGATAGAAAAAATTCTCATAGTTTCAAAGAAATTGTTCGCAGAGAATAAAGAAAGAAAAATATCAGATTGTAAGGACACATTTTTCACTGGGAATTTTTGCACATGAAACCAATGCAAGCCAGGATAAAGCTATATTAAAAATCGATTGAAATAATATATTTCCAAAGTATCGGGAATTTCACGGAAGAATGAATTTGAAAAGAGTAAATGGAAGATAGTTCCATTTCCTGAGAAACATCCAGTGACTCCTTACGAATGATTTTCTTCCCGGAAAAAAGTAATGTGATTAAAATAAGAATGGAAATTTAAACGACGAACTTAAAAAAAGAAAAAAATGACCTTTTCGAACGTTATTTTGAGTCCGTTTTTTGTACTTTGTTTATCATTTGTTAGTGTACTCTTTTTATCGCACCTTTTTTATAGTACCATTTCTTATCCATTTTTTATCGTACCATATTTTACTGTACCATTTTGTATCCATTTCATATCCATTTTTTATCCATTCTTTATCCATTTTTTATCATACCATATTTTATAGTACCATTTTTTATCACACCTTTTTTATCACACTATTTCTTAATAGTATCGCTTTCATCACACTTTTTCTTATCGCACCATTTTTTATCGTATCATATCATTTTTTTGTGACATCTTTGCTTTTTCGAATCATCCTTGTGCTATCTTCGACTTTATTTTTCTTTGGAATTCCTTTTTTTAGACATTGCAGCTTTTTTTATGTTTTTCTTGTTACGAAAGAAATAATAACGATTTGGTTTTTTTTGGGGAAGAAACCATTATTACCTTTCGGAAAATGTTAGAGAGAAACAGATGTACCAATATTTGATTGGCCCTTGAAAAGTAATTGATTGCTTGTTTGATCCGGAGAGTTGTTTTCAGTTCCAACGTCAAGGAACGAAGTACTCAGAGAACTCGAAATGAAGAATATCGAATTATTACTTAATAATCTATAGAAATATCAAATTTTCAATTTCAAGAATCGATTTTTACAAGGAAAATTAAGGACTCAAGATTACTTGTAATTAATAAAACTATAATAATGATGAAATTCATGATAAATTTAATATAGAACATTAACAATATAATAGAATTAATAATAATAAAACTAATAATAAAATTAACAATATAATAGAATTAACAATAATAAAACCAAAACAATAATAAAATTAACAATATAATAGAATTAACAATAATTAAACTAAAACAATAATAAAACTAATAATAAAATTGACAATAATAAAACTAAAACAATAATAAAACTAATAATAAAATTGACAATAATAAAACTAAAACAATAATAAAACTAATAATAATAAAACTAACAATAATATAACTAATAATAATAAAAATAACAATAATAGGACTAATAATAAAACTTATAATAAAACTAACAATAAAACTAATAACAATTTTAATAAAACATAATAAAAGTTATACTTGAAAGCTTTTCTTGATCAATAATTTTTATTCAAAAATCCAGAAAATTCATTAGGCGTCAAGAAATCTTGACTCAAAGGGAAAACTAATTTCTTGAAAACGATTCGAAGCGTGAAAATAGAGCAAGTATCGTTTTAATTTGACGCGCACTTTTCAATGTCAGGTTGGAAGTACCTATTCAATTTTTAAACTATTATCATTTTTTATTATTTTTTCGTCTTCATTCTTTTGAGTACTGTTTTCATTTTTGTGTATGCTTTTTTCATTCTTTTGTGCTTTTTTTCATTCTTTGTAAAATTCTTCATTTTTGCGTGCTTCTTCGATTTTTTGTCTTTTTAAATCGTCTTTGATTTTCATTCTTTTCATTTGCTTTCTATTTCTTTCCCCTTTATTTTTATTTTTTAAAATTTTATTTCCAGTTGCTTTAAAATTTCTCTATTTTTTGTTTTATATACTTTTTTATTATTTTATTTTTTGTTTCCTTTTTTATTCGTTCGTTTGCTTTTCAATTTTTTCATTTTATGGAAGCATTTGTTTTTTTGGACTTTTAGATCATACATACTATAATACGTAAATCAATGTTTGTGTATAAATAAATTAAAATAGAGTATAGAATTGTTTGCAGTTGCGTTTTGAATTATTAAACTATAAAATAAATACATAAATCAATGCCTGCATGCATAAATTAAAGTAGAATTTCGCTAAAATAATTTACGAATACTTAATGACTAGATGTTCATTTTCACAAGAATTTTACTAAATTTCTAAAAAACATATTTTGACATTATTGCAATTTATTATATCATCCTAAATATACTATTGATATCATCATTCTTTCTTCCTTCCTTTCTTCTTTTCTTTCTTTCTTCCTTTCTTCCTTTCTTTCTTTCTTCCTTTCTTTCTTCCTTTCTTTCTTCCTTTCTTTCTTCCTTTTTCTCTTCCTTTTTTTCTTTTGGGTTTGAAATGGCGTATTACAAAGAAAAAACGTTGTTAATAAATAGCGACTTCGTTCTTTTTTGAAAAATAAATAGTTTAAAAAATGAAATTATAAAAATCATATTTTAGTCCTCTCTGGCTCGTAGTTTCCTCCACAAAAACCGCTTCAAAAATTCTAAAAGCTTTCAAAAGTATTTCAAGAAATTAGTGCGCAATATCGAAAATGGCAACAAATGGAATAAAACGCAACATCGAAAATGGCAATAAATTAAATAAAATGCAATATCGAAAGTCGATTCTTACCGTCTTATTCGCCAACATTCCAATTTTGCAATCAAGAACAACGGTATTTCCAATTCTAGCAGTGACATTTTGTTCCTCATCTCCGTCCTCAAAATACGGAGTATATTTCCCCAAGGGACTGGAAATTTTCGGCTGAGTAATTTTCCCGCCGAGGATCAATTGATTCGGCTGCTGATGGATATTTATGACTTTGGAGGACTTTATCTCACGAAAAGATCCACTTTTTCCATTTAAAAACTCATTGGTCGATTTGCTTTCTTGATTTTTCCGCGTCGCCTCATGTTCAATGGAATCAAGACCCTTAGCGAAATGCTCCGTCCCAAGTTTCCGATCCTCGTTTTTTCTTCTCTCGCTTTCCATTCCCTCCAACGGGTTTGAAACATAATACAATCCTGCAACTTGAGAAGATGTTTTTTCATAAGATGTCTTTCTATGAGCGAGTGAATCCTCCACAGGGAGCAGCTTCTCTGTGACTGGGAAGCTAGTGGACGTAACTTCAGAACGTCCATGACTTTGATCCTCAAAGTTTTCTTCTTCAACTTGATCCAGAGTGTAAGTCCTCACCAAGGAATTTGGTTTGAAACCACCTTCTTCTCGCGGGAATTCATCCATGTCGCTTGCAGACGAAACGACCGATGCCACCCTTCCTGCCTCGTAACTCGGAAATTCCAGACTTTTCCCTAAGGGACTCTCGAGAGAAGATTCGAGAAAAGAGTGATTCTTCATCATCGAGTCAGAAGTCGACTTTTTCCTTGGGCTTCTTCTGCCAACGAGAGTCGAGAAGAAAGTTTCCTCATTAATTGGCACGATTTCTGGCTCACGTGTCAAATTGGAATTTTGATGATTTTGAAAATCGTCTAATTGTTTTGCTAGATTGGATCTGGAGATCTGCTCAAGTGGCTGCAATTCCCTCAGAAGTGTCAACGACTCGTAGCCAATTTCGTCGGACATTCTTCTTGATGTTGCATTGATCGCTCTGTTTGCAATGTTGTTTACAGTCGAGTGTCGACTCCCTTTTTCAGAATGATTGATACTGAGTTCACCGGCGCCAATTCCCATTTCTGCATCAGAAATAAGGTTCAAAGTAATGTAAATGGACAAAGGAACTTTCTTTTCTATGTATTGTACTGGAAAGGTCGCAAACGTATTTGAAAGAGAGATTCTATTTGCTTTCTTTACGGGATTTATGTTGAGATTCATGTACATGCTGTCACACTTTTGCAGGTCTTGTTAATTGAAAATTTTCTGTATTTCACTGAAAAAAATGTCTGGTTAACTTAATCAGAAAGGAATGTTAAATATGCCTTTACTATTTTTTCTAGTTAAATTAACTAGAATTCTGGTTAAGTAAAACCAGTTAGTAGTTAACCAGAAGTTTAGTTCACTTAACCAAAATGTCTGGTTTACTCAACCAGAATTCTAGTTAATTTAACCAGAAAAAGTAGTAAGGGTATATTTAACATTTCTTTCTGGTTAAGTTAACGACATTTTTTTCAGTGTTTCCCACTTAACACTGAACATTTCCTAAACCTTTTCTAAACCTTTCTTAAACCTTTTATAAAACTTTCCTAAACTTTTTCTAAACCTTTCCTAAACCTTTTCTAAAACTTTCTAAAACTTTCCTAAACTTTTTCTAAACCTTTCCTAAATCTTTTCTAAAACTTTCCTAAACCTTTTCTAAATCTTTTCTAAAACTTTCCTAAACCTTTTCTAAACCTTTTCTAAACCTTTCCTAAACTTTTCCTAAACCTTTCCTAAACCTTTCCTAAACCTTTTCTAAACCTTTTCTAAACCTTTCCTAAACCTTTTCTAAACCTTTCCTAAACCTTTTCTAAACCTTTCCTAAACCTTTTCTAAACTTTTTCTAAAGCTTTAAATGAAATTTTTGGAAGCTTAATTACAAGCTTTAGGAAAGTATATGCATATGCAACTAGTGAATAAGAAAGTAGTAATTTAAAGTAGTTAAAATATGCTGAACAGTTCAGTAAACATTTATTTTACTTTCCTGAAAGTAAAATAGTCCTAAACCTGGCCCTAAGTAGATCCTAAAGTAGTCAATAAAAGTTTCCTGAACTGTTCAGCATATTTTAAAGAAATCAAACATCAAACGTCTAGCACCCATTCCAATACTCAGTCTAGTACTCAGTACTAGACCAGTACACAGTACCTTAATCGCAAAAAAATGATTGTTTTTTTATTTTTAACAATTCCTACTTTTCGTTAAATAAAATCTTCTACGATTTCTCAATTACTTTTCGAATCCAATTAACCTAAATTTCGCAGATCACGAGCAAAAACCTCATTTTTCGTTTCTTGAAAATTACGAAGTTTCAAAACAATTTTACCATAAAATGGACTTAAGAAGTGTTCAATATCTGGCTTTTTTATTAGATCGATCTCTTTGGGATTAAGCAGTACTTTAAAAGTTTCTTTTCAAAAACTAGACATGAGTGTTTTTTGTTAATAATAAATTTGAAAAGTTGCTTTCAGCGGGTAAGTCAATGGCCCTGGATTTGATGTCAAAAGTTTTCTAATATGAACTATCCACTTTTATAAACAAGAGAAATCCTTCAGGCGTCATGACTGATCGAGACTTTTCACCCCTTTTTTCAATCTTATGAAATGGAAATTTAACACCTTCAGTCGACGTCTACCGATAATTGCGAAAACTTGAAATTAATTTTAAACTTCTTTCAGTTTCCTGGAAACAGCAAGAGAGAATTTTATTAAAGAATGAGAAATATGAAAAATTGTCATCATGTAGAGACGCGATAATATTCTTCTGCAAACAAATCGTCTGTGAAAAAAATGTAAAAGTCCCACACGAAATTCGCGTTTAGTTTCTGAAAAGTTACAAACAAATTTTTCAAAAACACTTTTAAAAAAAGTTGCTTTTCAATAAAAAAAATTAAAATTCAATATAAAGTACTTTTTAAAAAACTTTTGAAAATAAGTGTTTTCAATATTTTGAAAAAAGCTAAAAATCGTTTTAAAAGTGCTTGATGAAAAATATTTGTTTTAAAAATTTTGGTTTTACAAATATTTGTTTTAAACATTTTTATTTTACAAATATTTGTTTGAAAAATATTTGTGAATGTAAGTTGTTTTGAAACTGCTCCCATGAAGGAAAGTAGTTTCAGAACTTTTGAAATTGTCAGTAAAAGGATGATTTTGATGAAACGAGGAGTGATTCGCTTGAGGCTTTTAAACTCAAAGCCTCTTGAGGTTCGAATATATTTTATGTGTAACGTAATTCCCAGATAAAAGATTTATGTTTGCAAAACTGCACTAGACAAAATTATCCATCAATTCTGATGTACTGTTTACACGTTGTTTTATTAGTACCATGTTTCCCTGTGAAAAAGTTTGAAAGCTTTTATCCAGCACGTAAACTCTGAAAGTTAAGTGCCTTTGCAAAGAGGAACAGAACTGACATTGGAAAATAAACAAGTTCTCACTGCTTACACGTTGCTATGAAAAAACTCATTTTTTAAATTACTTTATTGCAGTTACCTACAGAGGGTTCAATTCCTGTCGGCCAACTATTAATTTCGCCTACCAACAAAGGAAGTAAATTTTTATAAACTTTTTCCTTTCCTTATTTCGAAATTTTATGAAATCACGTGAGAAAACAATATTCAGAATCTTGAATTAAGAAAATGGTGTGGAAGATTTTTTAAACCGGTGTAAAATGATAAATAAATGAAAAACAAAACTGACGACTATGGAAATCAGTTTATTCGAAATGGAGTAAAATTTAGATTCTTTACATTCAATTTAAACTTGCAACAAATTCAATTTTAACTCTCTTTAAATATTACACTTTACTTTCTTTAAATTGTTTTATAATTTACTTTCATCACATTTAGTTTGAACTTACTTCCTATAAATTGAATTATGATTTACTTTTTTCAAATTCAATTTAAACTTACTTGTTCTAAACTCAATTTAAACTCACATGCTACAAAATCAATTTAAAATTGCTATTTTTAAATTGCATTACAATTTACTTTCTTTTCAAATCCAATTTACTTTCTTTAAAATGCATTGTACTTTGCTTTCTTTAAAATCAATTACATTTCACTTTCTTTTCAAATTCAATTTGCTTTTTTTAAAATGCATTGCAATTTACTTTCTTTAAATTCAATTACATTTTACTTTCTTAAATTCAATTTATACTTACTTTCTTTAAATTGATTTACAATAGCTTATTTCTTTAAAATCAATTTAAACTTACTTACAATAAACTCAATTTAAACTTACTATTTTGAAATTGCATTACAATTTACACGAAGAAAAAGCGCAAGTGAAATAAACCTAAAACTTAGGTAAAAATTACTGAAGTAGTTGAGTTAGAGTAGTTAAGTAAAAATTACCTAAGTACTTAAGTAGAATTCGCTTAATAATTTAAGTGAACTTGATCTAATAGGTTAGGTAAATTATACTCAACTATTTTTTCAGAATATACAAACGTTAGGTAAATATTACTTAAGTAATATTAAGTAGATTTTACTTAACTAAATTAGGTAAATTTAATTTGCAATTTTTCTCCGTGTACTTTATTTTCAAATTCAATTTGCCGAGCAATTTGCTTTCTTTAAACTGAATTTTAATTTGCTTTCTTTAAATTCACTTACATTTTACATTCTTCAAATTCAATTTGAATGTACATTCTTTTCAAATTGACTTTCAACTTATTTTCTTTAAATTCAATTACATTTTACTTTCTTCAAATTCTATTTAAACTTAATTTCTTTAAATTCAATTACAATTATTTTCTTTATTTTCCATATAAACTTAGTTTCTTTAAATTGCCTTTCAATTTATTTTATTCTTATTTTGCATTAAAGTTTAGTTAATTTGGAATTTTACTAAAATACAACGAGGATTGAAAGCATAAAAGGTTTAAAATGAAAGAAACAAAGCATCGATTCTAGAACTAAAGACGGAAAGTATAATTGGCAACGAATTTTGCACATTTGAAGCGAAATTTTCGAGCATTGTTTTCTTTTGTTATTGGAGTCGATGCCCAATAGAAAACCATATTGGTGCCTGCTGTAATTACTAAATGTATTTTTGTACCGTAGAAACCTTATATGCTCGTCATAAAAAGAAAGTTAAAGCAGAAACGAACTTTAAAACACTCTAGATGTTCTAGAGTGCTTTTAAAAAGCACTTTGCTCAGGGGTTTCAATGTGCTTACTACCTTTCGCAAAACTGAATGCTTAATATTTACTTTATAAGAAATTATCGATTTTCTTAAGACCGTGTTGGTTGTTTTATATTTTCCCAAGAAAAATTAAATACCAAAGGTGACAAAATGGATTAAAAATAATAACTACACAGAAAAAACCCATTTATTCAGTAAAAAATGTACGAGTTTAAACAAATCATTACTGTAGCTTTTTTCATGTCTATAAAATTTCTTCTTGGTGTTTAATATTGAAAATAATATTTAAAGGGCAAGTTAAGTAATCAAGAAGCTTTTAATGTTACGCATGAATAACTCACTGTAAGGCGATAAGAGCTTAGTACGAAACAAACAAGAATATACGAGGAGTAAGAAACTTGCAGCATTGTAGCAACTGTAAAGTAGAAAATACCATTCTTGTAAATATTAATTTTTGAATATTTTACACGAAAGGGGATTATTTTGCATAATTTACAAAGAACTTGAAGTTTTGTTGCTGATGTTGGCACCGAATGCTCCCAGTGTCTCATTAAATTTATTATTATGCAAGAATAACATTAACTTTTGAACAAGTATTCCATTCATTAATTAAAAGTCCATCTATTTCGAGACGAATTCAAGTTTACCTTATTTCGAGATTAATTTACATCTATTTCTTATTTTTTTGGAAAAATTAAGATTGCAAGATAATTTATGCCAAAATTATAGAATAATGCGTAGGGGAAGGGGGGACAAGACGGCTTACTTAAGGGAGAACGCAAATAAAACTATGAAGTTTTAAACTGAGAAACGAAATTTTTTTATTTATATATTATTAGAAGTTCTAACAATAATAAACCAAAATGAAATTAATTATTTGAACGGTAATCGATTTAAAAAAAAATGCATTTATATAATTTAATATATAAAAAAACCAGCCCTTTTATGCAAAACCACAATTCCTCCGCGCAATTGGCGCGGTTCGAATTCTACACGATTAAACTGGATACGGTTAAATTCTATACGTTAAATTAAACACAGTAGAACTCTACACAAAGTAAATTTAAATAATT
>WNHD01002417.1:18170-39067 GCA_011057455.1 Ganaspis sp. Gsp50 | reverse complement strand
AAGTGAGGACAAAGCATCTTAAATTGAAAAACTTGTTTTTGCACTGTGGTTCTAAAATTCTAGAAATAATCTTATTGAAACTGTAGAAACACTTATAGAATAATATGATTCTAGCTATAGCTCTGGACCTGTTTCTAATGTTTTCGGAAATAATATCCTCGGTCCAAAAATTGAAGCTGAAGAAGATCTTAAACGTTATTTTGGAATTTTTGTTTGACATATAATATTGTACAGATGGTCTCAATTTTTATTTCTTCTATTACAGTAGAATTAAAAGTTCTATGGAAACAAAATCATTTACCTATGGAAACAAAATCATTTACAAAGTATTCTTTATAAATGTTTCGGAAATGTTTCTAAAATTTCCCTATAAAAGTATTTGTAGATGGTTCTAAAATTATATAGGAACATTCTAAACAAAAGCTACTTCTGAAACAAAATAATCTTAATGAATTGGGACTTGTTCTGGCTATTAGGACTTGTTTTTTTATGATTACGAACATAATCTTCGATTCAAAAATTGAACCTGATCTTAAAAGTTATTTCTTCTGCTATAGTAAAATGAAAACTAAAATCAAAAGATTGTGTAAATGAAATAAAATAGAACTGAAGAAGCAAACTCATTTGCAAAGTTTGTGTAAAAGTATTTCGGAAATGTTTCTAAAATTCCCATGAAAGTATTTCTGGATTCTAAAGATAAATTCTAAAATTCTAGTTCTAAAATTCTCAAAATATTCTAAACAAAGTATTCTAAACAAAGCTTCTTCTATAAGAGAAAGCAAAACAATCTTACTGAATTTGATTCTGAAATACATCAGTCACTCAGAATAGTACCACTTCGTAATAAAATTGTCTTATCTTGCTTTTGATGATTCCAAGAACAATAGTCGATCCAAAAATTGAACCTGTAGATCTTAAACATAATTCTGGAATTCTTTGTTGATAAAATATTATACAGATGATCTCGTTCCTCCACTAATTGCATAATGATAATCTTATCGTTAAAAAAAAGTCCTGTCACGTCGCTCTTGAAAAAGCGCCTATTTAAAAAAAGCCTCTTTCAACCGGGAGCTTTTTCGGGGCATTAATTTATCGATAAGTCTTCATTATCGTGGTAGTTTTGAGCTTGAAGACATCTGAAAAAATGCCAAGATATTCTTAGCATAATGAATGATCCTACATTACTGAAGAGTCTTTTAACTCCAAAGGGCCGCGCTCTTCCGGTTATTTTAGGACGCCACTAATTCGACGGGGTTAAAGTGAGAATTGAAGGGTTAGAGGCATCTGAGAACCCCTGCGATGAACCGATATTTGAGCGGAGTGGGTGGTCAACAGGCGAACGAGATGTGGGATTGCGCAGAGCGGTGCGCGTCGCACACATTATTCCAGACTTGTTCGCAGAGCGAGCGTGGATGCCTATCGAGGCGCATCTCTTTTTCAAAACCGCTCGGCCTTTATTCCCGCCGTCCTTCAAACGTCACGGTTAAATTAACCCACCCCCGTGATTGTCACCCCTTCGCGGAAAAAGCGGCTAATTACCTCCCCCCGGCACATTTTCATGCAAATGACATCGCGTATTTTCCGCTCTAATCATCGAAACCCTCTTTCCAAAAGACCCTCCAAAATCGCGAATGAAACTCCGTCTCGATTTTCATCCATTTTTTTATTTTCACACAATTGTTAATTTCGACCCAAATTAATAACAAATTGAAACAGAAACTTTGCATTGAAAATTGGGAAATTTGATGAAAGATCGAAAAGACGGATCGAAATTCTAATTTGCATTGATTGATGATTGATATTAATTGATGTCAAGGAAGTGCATGACGAATATTGACATTTTCGAAATCGACCTTGGGGCTGAAATTGAGTTTGGGAGAAAGAAGTTGACCGCAAAGCAGGTAGATCCAATTACTCGTACATTGTAGACATCAAGGAACCTTTGTCGTTGTTAAGTCGTGCCATTGTTGACATTGTTCCGAGGCACGTGAATACCAAGCTCTACGATAAACGTTTCGTTGAGGAATAGCACGCCCCTGATAGCAGTAATTGCAAAAGAATTTACAATTAAACCTGGAATTTCGCGAGTGTCTTGTTTCTGAGTGAAATTCGTGAGTGCCCTCAAGTTTCAAAATTCAATTCGAACCAAGTGATTGGCTATAGTTTCAGTGCGTTTTCACACGTGACTTTGGATTTTAATTTTTGAACTGCGGTCAACAATCTGAATGTGATTCACTATTTTGCAAAACCATCTGGTAAGGGAAGGATTTATTGTATTTGTGATCCAAAATGAAAAAAGTACATTTGTTGCATCTGTCATTCCAGATTTGTAATTTAATGTTCAATTGATTTAGTATTCATTTTACTTCTATAAAAATAGATGCAAGATTTAAACTGCGTTTCAATTTATTGTTTTTGATGCATTTTTTTCGTGTGATGGATTTAAATTCGAAGTTTATGTGTTTAAGTTAAGTTTATTATGACGTAGTTATACTTTTTGACATAGTTATACTTTTTGATATAGTTACACTTTTTGACATTGTTACACTTTTTGACATAGTTACGACCATCGTTCTAAATCAAGTTCTAAATGGTACATTGAAGATAGAAGTTTTAAAACAAAAATATTCCAAACAAATACATATGTATTTGTAAATTGGAAGAGTTGTAGCTTTAATTAGTTGCTGAAAATCATCCTCTTTGTTATATGTAAAAAACCTATATATAAAAGAAATGAACATTAACATGATTGATTAATTAAATTTTCGAGAGATGAAGAAATGAAGAAGCTTTCCTTAATGTTTGCGAAATATTACCATACGCCCATTAATTTTAATGATGTTTGAAATAATAATAATAATAATAATGATAATAATGATAATAATGATAATAATGATAATAATGATAATAATGATAATAATGATGATAATAATAATAATAATAATAATAATAATAATGATGATGATAATAATAATTTTTAAAATGTTTGTAATAATAATAGTTTTAATAATGTTTGTAAAAAGGAATAGTAAAACAAAGCTTCCTGTATGTGGAAACAATAGTAATGTTTACAATCAGATTTTTTCTGCCCCTAGCGCAAATTGTTATAAATTTTCTTTTTTGTAAATAATAATTTATTTCTTGTATTGTTTTCCGAAATTCTGCTCCAAGCGGGTAATAATTAACCTACGGACACCGACTTCCTTGATTTTATCTTGATGAGCGGATAAGAAATATATATTATTAGGATTAGAATGAATTATTGCTGATCGTATTACTGATCATTTGTTGTTGATTTCCATTCGATCTTATTGAGATTAAACCTGTGACAATTTCGCCGATATTTTTTTTAGATCTTGGCGGAAATCTTGTCTTCGAGTTGATCAAGTTACTGACTTGATGTATATTTTCCTACACTTCTCCAAAGGTATCAGGCGTAGCTTCAGGGTCCTTGTTTTCAGAAGAAACACTTTTTTCTATCTCTCGTATACAAGAAATTTATTTCTCTTGCGTATCCAAAAAAAACTTATTCTAAATATAGTAAAATAAATTCTAAATAGTATTCTAAATAGTATTCTAAATAGTATTCTAAATAGTTGAATACTTATTCTAAGTATAGTTTTCCATCATAACATTATCATTTTATTCATCTGTTTTGAAAAATCTGTTTTCTTCATTTCCTACTCTGTCGGTTTCAAACGAATAGGTTTCAATGAAAACGTGAAACAAGGTTCACCTTGAAACCCCTAAGGTTCCAACAAATAGTTTGGAACAAGGTTCCAAACATCTAGTCGAAAGGTACATACGAAAGGTGAAACCTGGTTTCGAAATGAACAAGATCAATTGTTGAAAGGTCCAGAAGGTTTCGAAATGATAATTAATGATGCAATTGGAGAACTCTTAATTAGCTAGGCGAACGACGTATGATAATTAAGATCGATCGGCAGATTGGGAACGAGTGTGAAGCGAATATTCGCCTAACAATGAATTAGCGTTTATATTCTTCAAAGAGGGAGTGATATCGGCGTATATTGATTGTGCTGGACGTACAAGAGAGTTATTATATTCCACCGAGAGCAGCTTAGGACCCACTATGCATATATTCGATATACCATGACGCTTTTTGAAATTGTGCACAATCACTTCCTTGTTCTCTTATCCTTCGATTAACCTTCTCGCTCCGCTGAAAGAACTTTTTTACCCACAAACACGTGCATGTAAAATATACAGATGCTCCCAAATATACAGTCGGGCTTAAAACTTAGAGCTTATTGCTTTTGTTCACTTATGCAAAAAATAACTAAAAAACTTTTTTATAAAATTATGTAACATTATTAAAATTATGCAAAGTTATGCAAATTAATTAAAATTATCAAAATTATAATATAAAAGTCGGCTGAGTTGGTTACATTAAAAATGAGGGTCACAATTTGCAACACTTGAGTGGAAATGGAGACGTTACTATTGATGATTTCTCGGAAATGAATCTTTATCGAAAGCCGAAGGAAGAACGGCTTTTTCTCACTCGAGGAAAGCTCGTCCGAGTGCACTCACTGCACTCGACTTGAAGCTTAACATATTGTTCTTTTTTTAATCCCTTTTATCCAAAGCTGAAACCGTGGCAGCTACAGGATTGTGTAAATATTTTGAAAGCGGTAAAACAAGAGCTTAAAGGAAATTCTCCACAAATTTCATTATTCTATATAGAATCACGCATATGAGATGTATAATTTTTGGTAAACATGGTCTCTGGTTTTATAGAACCTCTCTGTTTAATTTTCTTCATTATTTTAGTATTCTGTTATAATTTTGTAACAATACGGTTGTTATAACATACCTTTCTTGTCCTATTATTTCAGTGTTATAGATAGTGTGCAGTGAAATATACACTACAGGCGCACTACAGTGTTGAAAAATTTCTTCTTCTATTAATTTTTTTTTATACAACTTCCGCAAACAATGATACAGTGTAAATGTAATTTGTTACAAAAATAACAAGTTGCAAAAATTGATAATAAATTACAAAAAAAGGAAGTTACGAAAAATTATAATACAGTCAACTCTATGAATAGTGCCACTAGAACTCTACGAATAGTGCCGCGCTTTTCTTTTGTTCTCACTCGAGCGTTCTTTGTTTCCTTTGTGCAAATTTGTGCAAATCTGTGGCACTATTCGTAAAGTTGACTGTAAGTTACAAAAAATATAATAGGTTACGAAAAATGATAAGTTACAAAAAATAACAAGTTGCGAAAAGTGATGAGTTACAATAAATAACAAGTTATGAAAAATTATAAGTTACAAAAAATGAACTATAAAAATGATAATTAAAGTTACTGAAAATAATTAAAATTGACGGAAAAACTATGATTTTCGTATATGTAATACATTTTAAGAGAACGTGAGTAAAAAAAATGCTAGTGTAAACAAGTGTTTGTATAAAGTTCCGATAAACTGGATATTGATTCATATGTGGGTTTCCAAAAAATAGTGCGGTTTTTTTATATCACCGTTTCGATTCCAAGTGATTGATTTCGCTGTTTATAAAGCGTGATAATTCGAAAGATTTTAGAATTTAGGTACAATCATTTCCTTTTTCGTTATTTTCTTATCATTATGTCGTTTATCTTTTTACTTATTTTGCTTAGTAATGAAAGTAGCAGAACTTTGAAGAATTACGACTCTTTTTATTCGAATTCGATTGAATCTGAAATTAAAATCTAGATTCTTTGATCTACTATAAATCCAAATTTTATGGATATTTTTCAGATAACTGAAATCAAATGGGATTTTTAGTGGAAAATAATTTTACATGATTCTATTATTTATAACTTTACTTTCCATAAAATTATTTTCGGTTCTTACAGTAATAATGCCAATTCTATACACTGTAAAAACAAGTGTTTCAATTTAAGATGTTTTGTCTCCACTTTTGATAAACGTTTAACGTCAAAAAACACATCATATACATTTCAAAAGTGAGGACAAAAGATCTTAAATTGAAACACTTGTTTTTACAGTGATATTGTCAATCTCTATATATTTATATCGTATGTGTCGTTGCTCATTATTAATGAAAATATATTATTGGTAATAAAAAATCAATTAATAATAAAAAATATTTATTGAATATAAAGTTGAATATAAACTTCACTATAAAAACATAGTGTCTTATTTTGAGCAAAAACGTCTTAGTGACTAAGACACGAAAAATGTCTTAATTTAAGACGTTTTTGACCATACAAGACACTTTTGTCCCACTTTTAAGACACCATTTTTTGCAGTGTTAAATATAAACTTAAATATAAAGTTATTATTATTATTATACACATATTTTATATTATACATAGTTGCTTACACCGATTTTAACTCAAATCATGTAAAATTTTAAAAGTCGAACAAACTTAATAATAAAATTTCTTCATTTTATATTTATTTTAATTCAACATCGAGGTCATAAACTTCTTTATCAATAAGAACTCTTTAAAAAAATTATGCTTTTTGTATAATTCTGCCCAAAAATACGTACAAGAACAAAATCTGCCAATTTAGACAAAATAAACAATTTCTTTATAAACTCAACAGATTATTCTGATCCAAAATACATGCGGTCTTTTCTAAAAAATGTACTATTCGCTGCGGCACAAAAATCTCTATTTGTAGAGGATTCCTTTTTCCAGCTTTTATAAATATATATATAGTATGTTTAGTTGAGCTTGTAAAATGTAACAACACTTGTAATAGGATGTTTTATGCATTGAAGAACTTACGGGGACAATTCGTAACAATTCGCAGCGAATTTTCTTTACGAGACAGGTCTGTTTCCCATAAATTTTGCGGACACGGAAGGGTCGACGTTATTTCCCTCGCAATTCTAGTAAACCCTCGATTTCTCGTATATAACAGTACGTACGATATACCGCGTAGTCTACTCGCAATCGTTTTAGACTCATGCCGGAGAACCCTTAACTTCGCCAAGTGGCAGCTCTTTTTTGCAGATTCGTTTCAAAAGCCCTCTCTTGGTCCCGCTTCTTTCACGTGCTTTCAGTTTGTTTGAAAAATCCATCGTCCAGGCGATATTTTATTTTGCAATATGAATTTTTCCCGTAAAGTTTGGCGTCTTTCGTCAGAAACGACTATAGTTCAAATCTGCTTTCAAATAAAAAAGCCGTTGGGAAACTCCACTCTGGATTGTTGTAAAAAGTTACAGACAAAATACAACGGAAAATGTGATGCTGGTAATTTTCTATTTGTACAAAAATGATAAAAATGACGTTTTATAATCATTTTCCAATCATTTTTTTTATCATTCAAATCATAAGATTAGAAAAATCTTTAGTTGTGCGATAAAATTGATTTTTATGGGCGATTTTGAAACTGTTTCCCGGGAGATTATTAATAACTGAAAAAGCGGAAAAAATGTAGGAAAAGCAGGTGAAAAAGAATGGAATATGAAAAGTAAAGCTTGTAGCGAAAATCCGCGTTGAAACTCGATTCGAGGGTATATTTCCAGCGATTTTAGCATTACGTCACGGTAAAACGACTGGTCGACAAGCGCAGCAATGAAAATACTGCACACGTGCTCCATTCTCCCAGGTATTTTCGAATTTAATGACTTTGTCCAATGACTGTTAGCTTTTGAACTTAAACTGAAATTAGAGCCATAACCAGTCGTTTCGTTTCAAAGGAAAATGTATCACCAAAATGACTGCAAATCCCATCAGTTCCAGGTTTGTAGTCATCACTGAAACGTGGATTTTAACGAGTGCATATAAATAAATCCTAATTAAAAATTTTAAAAATAAATGCCGCTTTACTCGAGCATAAAGTAACATTAAATTGAAATTTTAATTAAAAGTTGGAAAATCGAAAGAATGTCAATAGATAACATGCGATGCTTGATTTTTAATCTTGATTAATAGAATTTTTATTTTAATTGTCTGATGAAACTGTTAAATGTAATGACAAGTGGAAATAGATTTGTTTTGTATCTCTGTAGCAAAAAGCTATCGTTTACATCAAGTTCGGCTTTTTTGAATCTTAAAATCGAAAGTTTTTTTGTGTCTTGTCTTTACATTTTTCTGTGTAGTGGATTTTGGAGATTTTTTTGTTTCTTGTTTATATACCTACATTTTTCTGTGCAGTGGATTTTGAAGATTTTAAAAGTCTGAGGATGTAAAAGCTCTCAACTTTAACATCAAAAGAAAGTGCATTGTGCAGAAAATGGAGAGCTTGTGGAAAGGTGATAGTCTCGCGTTTTATTCAAAGACCCTTGCACGTCCTTTGTTTTTAAAAAAGAAGGTAGTTTCGCGTAAAAGTAGTTCTTCACTAAACGAGCATTAAACTTGTCAATGACGAAGACGTTGCATTATTACAAGCATGCCAAAAAAGCATCAGTTTTTTGGTGCTTATTTTTATCTTTCGTTCTTTTCTTTTGGTTTTTTTCTTTTCCTCTTTATCTTCTTCTTCGACTCTTATTTATGCTTCTTATTTTGTTTCTTGTTTGAGCTTCTTTTTTATGTGACTTTGTTTTGCATCTTGCTTATGTCCTTATCTTTTTGTCATGATTCTTTTTTCTTCTTCAATTTTTTACTTTTTCTTCCTCTAAGATAGTTTTCTCCACTTTTCTCTACTTCGCTTCGATCATAGTTATGTTGGAGCATAAGTCATAGACATTCTCGTTCATGAATAGAAATAGCCGTGTCACCCGAAGGAGCCATATTTCTCAGCTACATCTCTTCCTTTTTTTCTTCAGCACTACATGAACTTCAAGCTGTTCTATGCACGTTTTACACTTGAAATTAGATTGCACATTATTTTTTACGTCCCATCTGATTTTCGTACAAAACAAATTGGAAAATTTTCATAAACAGAATTATATTCATTATATTATTATTATTACTATTACTATTACTATTACTATTACTATTATTATTATTATTATATTCATTTTTGCATTTTTGCATTTTTGCATTTAAGTATTCGTTTTTATCTACATTCGATGCATAAAATGATGAATGTAAAATAATGCTCTATAATATAATTTATAAACTGATGAATGCACGGATTCTTAAAAGGCATTTACGTCTGAAAAATGCCGATAAGTGGATATAATGTTTGAGAAGTGTGTTATTTACCATTATGGAGCTTGGAAGCTGCAGATATCTAAAAGGGTTTGGTCGTCCGGTTGAAAATTGATGATTTCTCGCACGCGTGGTTGCTGCCTGCTATCCATATCCCATTCGTGTTCATGTATACGTATATACATATGAGACGATTCGTACGGATGCATAAAGGCAAAGCCCCAGGGTTACCCTCGGGGATCAAGGGTCTAGAAAGGAAAAAGGAGTAATTTTTAGCATCTTTCTGCGAGATCGCAGGAGGTCACACATCTTACGGTTATACACATATCTCTAGCCATCTCTATGTATATAGGTAATCGCGGTCATTGATACGAGGAGACTCCATCTCATATTTATGCGGTCAACTTCAATATTTCCCGATCCGATAGTCCGAAAATGGAAAATGTCATTCACTGATTTTTTACAGTTGAATAAAAAATTTAAAAATAGAATATAAATCACAAATATTAAATGTACGGATACAATTTAAAGATAAAGCATACAACTGACTAAATCTTATTCGTAAAATAGACACAATCATTATTTTATCGTTATTAATTGACATTTAGTTTATTTATAAACTAAAAAAGTTTGTTACATTGCTGATTTCTTTTGAACAGTTTTTATGGGCAGTTTTTTTGAACATTTGTTTGGACACTTGAACAGTTTTTTTAACAGTTTTTTTGAACAGTTTTTTTGAACAGTTTTTTTGAACAGTTTTTTTGAACAGTTTTTTTACAGTTTCTTCTTCAAATAGTTTTTTAAGTAGCTTTCAGTGTTTTTTCTTCCAGAATTTTTTTCTTGTATGTTTTACTTCAAGTATTTCTTTGAACCTACTTTTATTCAAATTAGAGTTTTTTTAACTTGTTTAAAGTTAAAGACCAGGGTTTATAAAATTCAGACGGCATTGCGTGCACTTGAGAAATTCACGAAAACATCTTATAATGCCAACTTCGGGCTTGTTTGGAACGTTACGATCCTGGTACAGAAAAAAAATGTCAAAAAAAGGGTAAAATCTTAGAAAATGTGGTGGTCGGTGTAAGTGTGTGAACCATTATGGTGTACGATCTCACAATGCCCGTAATTCCGTCAACGCCTTTTTGGCCCAGCCTCTAAATTACAGGAATCGTTTCGAATTCTATAGCACTCAGTTTGAACCGTTCAAGGGCTTTTGATGCTGAGATTGTTGAAAATTACAAACTCTGGTCTTTCCCTTTTTTCTGAATTGCAATCGATTCTCAATTTTGCATTAAATCATCACATATATTGGATTTCACACAATATTTGTTTGTTCCTTTTTTCTATTTTACATTGCACACTTTAAATCGCATATTGTATTTTACAAATTTTAGATTGTAGATTTTATATTGCTTATTTTGCATCGGACATTTTACATTACACATTTTATTTTTAGAACTGTTCACTGTAACCGATTTTTAAATTTCTTAGTTTATTGTTACCGATATTCTAGTACCGATTCTTAGTAGTTTATATTCATATTTATTTATTCTTAGTAGTTTTTGTTTTATTATAAGGGTTATTTCATAATAATAAGGGGTATTTCATAATATTTTGAAAACGATAAAAGCCGTTTTTCAATTTTTGTCGAAGCTTCAATTAATCACGAGACAAATTACAAAATTCTCGCTAAAAAGGGATTGACAAAGTATAATCCGATCAAGAGGATTAGAAATTGGATTAATTAGTCGAAGGAAACGGATCGTTTCGAGTAATTAATCTCATTACCAAGTACAGATTCGCCTTTAATAAGTGATATTTGGACTCCGAAGGGGTGCCAATAACTACTCTTGATATTGAGATTAACACAATTATGCAATCTAGAGATTTTCGTGAATCTTAAACCCATGAAGCTCTTATAAAATTGAAACCAATTATCATTTATGCAATTAACAATGAATAATTAACACTTTGAACATAAAATGTGTAAATTAATAATAGATTTTGAAAAGGTATAATATATCAAAAGATATATAATATATATCAAAAGGATATATATAATATATATATCAAATATTCATGAATATTCATATTCAAAAAGCAATCGTTTATAAAAAAGCGAATATTATTTGAAATATATAAGTGAATAATTTTATAGAAATATATAAGTGAGTAATTTTATAGAAACATTAAATGTATCAACGAAATTATTTTAATCATGTGTTCCTCATTTGTATATCAGAAAGAATATTAGTCATACAACCTTGGACGTGATGAGAAACATTACTGACCTTAATATTATAAATTGGATACAATGAAATTTCTCGCGCAAATTAAATACATTTTTTAATGCACAATATAGACATAAAAGATATATTTTCGTACAAAAGAGTACATTTACAGACATTAATAATAAATTCCAGACTTTTGCATTATTTTCATTAATTACATTTCATTTAACATAAAACATGTATGATTACATGATATGATAATATACACATATCATTCAAAACTGTACAATATTCACACAATCTGTTTTTTCCTTTCAACCTATATTAATTAAAAATTACATACTTTTGTATTTCTTTTAATAAGATTTCCGAAAATATAAATGTTGTTAAAAAAATGTAAATGCAAATGTTGTTCAAGAGCATACCATACAGTAAAATATGATCCCTATAAGAAGTTCAAAAAGAACATTTCATATTTTTTTAAAGTAGAATCAATTTGGAGGATAACACAATGTTTGTTTTCTGAAATGGAATCAAGTAAAGGCACTTTTTGTGATTTGTTTCCTTGGCTTGAAAAAGTGATACGTACGAGAGGTAAGGGATGGAAAATATTTTCTTTCAGTGCAAACTCAGAGATGCATACTCAGATGGTTTTCCATCGTTCCACATAAATATCTTAAATCATTTCTGGGGGTGCGGTTTACCCAACGTCGAATGAAAAATTCAGGAAGCTTGCAAGGCTTTCAGCGCTTCTTTATGAATTCTACTTTTCTCGTCTCGCGTACCTGTCTTTATTTCCGCCCTGATACTGCTCCACGACGTGTCGCGCTTACACGTACACTGAGAAGGTCGACCAATCTCATTAGATGTGAAAGAGAGTGATGCGAAAAAAGGAGTGAAGCACAGGAAGACGTCTGGCTCCTCTTGTATATTAAATAAAGGACACCGGAAGGGTCGGGCCGTTAGATCCTTGTCCTTGAATGCTCCACAAAAAACCCACCTCGACCTTTGACCCCGGAGCTTCAAAATCAATATTACAAGCCATTTAGCTTCCACAAAGCAAATTAACGGCGTTTTAACGAAGACGTTTTCTAAAATTACTTTAAATATGCGCCTTTATAGTATCCTATATTTTCCTTTTAATTTTGACACGTTTGTATCGATTTTTAATCGAACAAAAATAGATCTTATGCAGAGTGTTCACAAACTGATCAAAGTTTGTTTTTATAAGATCTTCATTTTGATCTTTACAATTCGAGTTTGGCACCACTTTGAGCGATCATTCTTTCGGGTATACAACTTTTATTTCGCCATTAAAGTCCAGGATTAAGGACTTTACTTTTTCAAGTTCTAATTTTCAAGGAGCGCATCTTTATGGGTCCCAAGTGCCGGAACTTATGCTTTAAATAGCTCGTTCAAACTCTATATATCGTAAGATGCCTTTAGAAGTGGAATTAAAATACAGCACTTTACTCTTTTCGAAAGAACAGAAGTTGCCAACTATCATCAAGTGCCATTATTTCACACGAGCTGGAACTAATGGCACTGTACTTTGCTTTTTCGCTCGCAAAAAAGTCATTTTATCACCATTTTTCGTCAAATTTTCTTTTCTAACAAGAAATATTCTTCCTTTTTGCTCTGCCTTGTTTTTTATTATTTACATTTTATTCTGTCTTGTTTTTTATTTACTTTTTACTCTGTTTCTTGTTTTTTATTCACGCGGAGAAAACCCGCAAGTGAAATGAACCTAAAAGTTAGGTAAAAATTACTTAAGTCGTTGAGTTAGAGTACTTGAGTAAAAATTATTTAAGTAGTTGAGTTAGAGTACTTAAGTAAAAATTACTTAAGTAGTTGACTTAGAGTATTTAAGTAGAAATTACCTAAGTACTTAAGTAGAATTTGTTTAATAATTTAGATGAAGTTTAAAAGTGTTTTTATGAATACGTTAGGTATTCTTTCTTTTTTTTCGTTGTAGGTATTTCTTTCACTATTCTTTTCAAAATATATATAAATGTCAGGTAAATATTACTTAAGTGATGTTAAGTAGGTTTTACTTAAGTAAATTAGGTAAATTTGACTCGCAAGTTTTCTACGAGCACATTTTACTCTATCTTTTGTTTTTTAATCACATTTTACTTTATCTTATGTTTTTATTATTCATTATTCATTATTTTAAACAGTCCTTTGTTCTTCACTATATTTATCCTCTAATTTTTGTTTTTTCAAAGTATCCTTTATTAAATTATCCCTTATTAAATTATTCCTTATTAAATTATTTCTTATATTAAGTTATCCCTTATTAAATTATCTCTTATTAAATTAGCTTCCATTACATTATCTTTTAATAAATTATCTCTTATTAAATTATCTCTTCATAAATTATCTTATAATACATTGTCTTCTATACTATATCTTCTATACCATATCTTCTATACTATATCTTCTATTACTATCTTCTACAAAATTATCACTCATAAAATCTTTAAGACATTATCTCTGAAAACATTATTTTTGTAACACTACCTTATTTATCATCCTTTCTTTTAACCTTTTCTCTTCTTTTCTTTTTCTTTTAACACTAATGTTAAAATAAAAATTGTTATTTTTAAAAAAATTGATAACTTTGATCACTCATAAAATCTTTAAAACATTATCTCTGATAACATTATTTTTGTAACACTACCTTATTATTTATCATCCTTTCTTTTAACCTTTTCTCTTCTTTTCTTTTTCTTTTAACACTAATGTTAAAAAAACAATTGTTATTTTTAAAAAAATTGATAACTTTTCCTACCATTCAGATAAGTGACTTTGTTCATTTTTTGTCATTCGTACAAATGAACTCGCCATTGTTAGACGAGTGTTTCTCATAACGAATGCATCATGTTGCTATACATAAGGCACAAGAAATGAGAGCCTTGGAGTTATTTTTGTCTTTCGGTGCTGTTCCACCCTTCGGCGGATAAATTTATCGCTCGACATCTCGCCTAGTGATTCCGCCGGAAACTTTCGAATGAATACCATATCTGCAAGCAGAACTGACAATTGAGATTTCTTGACACGTCTATCATTTGTCAAAATTGGGATTTCTCATCCACAGACGGTCCTGTGATTATTTTAGCACCAACACAATTTATGGGTAGTCTTGACTACCACAAGCTTTCCATTAAAATTAATTAAATTTATCAGATGAGCTTAATGAAGATTAATTTTTCAATTTTTGTCATATTTCCCGAGATTGGAATAATTAAAGGAAAATTGCAAATTTTGGTACATTTGTAATCATTCTTTTTAATTTTATGTTCTCTTTTTCTTCTTTTTCTTCTTTTGTCTTTTTGAGTCCAAGAAACATGAGAAATGATAATTAGTTTTTGAGTTATGAACGAAAATGTAAAGGATGTTTGGCGAGTTCGTCATATATGACGTCTGACGTTACAAACTCAATTTACAATTTTGTTTGTGACTCAAAAAGTAATTAACATTTTTCAAGTTTTTGCTTCTTTTGGAAGTCTTGTTCTTTTTCAGTTCCTATTGAACTCAAATTAAAGAATTGAAGATGATATGCTTTTTCAGCTTGCGGAAAAACTTGAAGCATAAGTTTTGCTTCAAGAAAAAAATTCTTGAAGATCATGATTATTAGATCTTCTTGACAAAACGCATAATAAATACAACTATAATAATACAACTAATAAATCAATTACATTGTAATAAAGCTAATTGCAAATTGTTTTCAATAACGCTATATACAGACTTTTTTCCCTAAAATTGACCTTGTCAGGAGAATACAAAGTTTATTTAATTTTATGCAAATAATGCAATAATTTCCTGAATAAATTATCGAAATAAATCAAATTTCGTCTGAATTAGTGCAGTGGGAGTTGCTCTGAATATAAATGATTGTAAATTGCGTTACTTTTGAATGAACTTGAAACGAATAAACAATAAATGAGCGTATGCTCGCGGTAAATGGGCGAATTGGTCTATATTGCCCTCTGGAGTAAAAGCATGTAATTAAAATACAGTAAATTCGATCGGGCATGAAGCCAAGCATTCGCATGATTCAAAGGGATCAGTTCCTCATTTTCAATAATTAATCAATGAACCAAATCACTAGGTCTATTATTACTATCAGAGATTCCTTCCCAATTTATCAGCTATCAAATTACTTTCAAAAACTCGTTTTCCAGACGTTACGTAACGCAACATTTGGCAATCGAGGTCATTTTTAAGACCCCTTTTTATGTTCGATGAAAGGCTTTTACCACACGGTGTTTGTATGAAAGCTTTGCTGTTTTTTTCTCTCTCTAATTTTAACTATGTTTAATTTTCTTTCACGTTTTATGCGGATTTGCGATTTTCTGAATCGTGAAAAAGGGACGGATGAGTAGACATTATTTTTATACAAACACATTTTTGTTGTCGAAATTCAGATAAAAAGAAGAATGAGTAAAAAAGAATAAATGTATTAATAATTGATATTTTCGGACAAATGAACATATTTTAATGTCTGGCTTAAATTTTCAATTATTAGTTAAAAACTCAGTCCAATCGTATAAACAAAAAATGTGTTTCCACTTTTTGTACCGTGCATAAGCTTTTCCCATTGGCATTATTAATTAAAGGATTTCCAAATAAATTGACTTTTATGAATTTTGTTGATTTTTAATTGGCCTTTGGTACTCTTTGTTTCTTTATATTCTTCTATTAGCGGCAATAGCGCATCGAAAACCATTTTTCCACTAAAACGTTTAAAACATTTATTTTAATCTTAACGTTTTGTTTTCTAAAAGTATTGTTTATTTTTCGTTGCCGTGACAATACTTTTTTTTATTTTGCATTCATTTGTGTTTTAATCACTGTTGAATGGTGGATTGATTCCGGAAGCTTGGGACGATTATTAAAATAAATTGTTTGTCCGAGAGTGTCATTTATTTATTGATTGAGAATGGCAAATTAAAGATAACTGGATGAAAATTTCCGCTGATTAAGCCAGACATTTCTCATCCCGTCTATGCGACTGTTATTTAAATGCAAAAACGTTACGCGTATGGGAAAGTAATTTGGTGGCTTCTATTCTGAATATTGATGAAGTAATAGCATGAAATGAGCTTTGTTAAAATATCTGCACAAAGGTAAAGCAAGTATCTTCTCAAACGGGATTAAATTTCGGATTAATTAAGATTATAATTTTAGACAACAGATATAACAAGAGAAGTTTATCCGAGGTGAAAATTTACAAAGGAAACATAGTTTGTTATAGTTCTCCAGGACCAATTAAATATTGAATCACACTTTGAGGATGAGGTTGATTTTGTAATGAATTTCAGGAAAAAATGTCAATAGGCATATTAGCAGTTCCTTCAATGTCTTTTACAGTTAGTATTTTAATTTAAAATTATGTTGACACTTTCACTCCTGTTATTTTTTTGTATTTTTTATTAAACTTAATAGCTCGCTTAATATATTAAGATCATCATGCTCTTTAATATTTACTTTTAAACTCCAAACCAAATACTTTAAAAATGTTTAAATAGGTTTAAATAGGTTTTGAATTCTCAAGAAAATAGTGAATTAGGTTTTTGCAATTAATCAAAATTGGAAGATTCCCTTTTTTTGCACTCTCAAAATAAGTATGTAAAATATATGACGCGTATTCGATTATTGATGAAGCAAGACTTTCTATTCTAGTAGGATTTTACAAAAGCTAGAATTTTTGAATGTTTAATATTTTCGCACTGAAGAAATGTTAAGAAATCGTGCCTCGTTTAAAGAATACGAGTATGGAGAGACGAGAAGGAGAAAGAACTGAGAGTGGTTACGATTCAAAGAACACCTGCTTTTCAGGTATGCCGATTTTTTCTCTCTATATGCACTTCTCCTCACGGATTTCGTATCGTCGATCCGTGCATGATGTCGCATAATAATTTCAGAAACTCTCTATTATCATCCAAAGTTTCTTCACAAAGTTCCGCCCCAATCAAATAATGATAATTTTTTCAATGAAAGTAATGATAATTTTTTCAATTGAAGTAATGATAATTTTTTTATACTCTTAATACGAATGTGACGAAAGGCGTATGCACACAATAAAAATTCTATTCATTAAAAAGTTCAAAAATGTTATTTGATATGCATATTACTGTATTTATATACAATTCAGGACTCTAACATTTAGGCGAACATTTAGGTCTTATTGTTGTTTATAATTTCTGATAGCTTTATTAGTATTGATCAGATAATTAACAATTATTCTTATTCAGTCTTTCAAGTCGTTTGGTTATTATCCTTTTTGTTTTTGTTGAAAGAATTCGCTTTATGTTATGCCTTTTTTATGTTATGCTGTTTTTGTTATATCTTGGCTGATGCTTTTTTAGCAAATTGGAGAAAAACTTGCTTGAGCTCGAAAAGCATATTTAAATCGTACAAAGAGGAACCTGTTTCTGGACTCTCTTGATCCTCCTGAGTATCGTGTGCGCATTTACAAACCGAATTACGTGTTCTTTGTAAAAGATTCTCCAGCCCCATATTCGTATTTTCTGCCTATTTTCCATTCTACCCACTTAAAACCACTCTTCAGACTGCTTTCATTTTCACTATATTTGATGAGTAATTACGAGATTTTCTCCACTGAACGTCTCTCATTAGAATTTTATGTTCAACAAACGCTTTCAAGTACAAATACTCTTTGTTAAAATTTCCCGAAGAAGCAGAGAATAGTCGGTTTTTTGAGAAAAGGGATACTGAAAAATTGCCACTCTCATCGTTACACTCGTTGATAGTATGAAATTTATTATCTGCTTTTGTTTTAACATTTTGTTCATGTTTCATTGTTCAAGATTCATGATTCATGATTCATGATTCATGATTCATGATTCATGATTCATGATTCATGATTCATGATTCATGATTCATGATTCATAATTCATAATTCATGAATCATGATTAAACATTCATTATTAATAATTTCTACACTAGATTTAATAAATCAATATATAAATATGCTTTCAATGTTTCTTTTTTACAATATACAGTAAAAATATATTAGAAACTACGAATACGTGACCCATTTTATAGATTGCGATTCCCTCGTTATTCTTTGGTTGAAAGCTCGCACCTTTTCTCGCATCGAGTTGGAGGCACAAAGCAGTTTTTATGTGAAAGGGGTACTCATTGAGGATTCGCGGAGAATCACTGCAACACACCTGTCAGCTCATTCCACGACGTATTTATATACCTGCTGCGTGAATTTTCGCTTTTGGCACTCTCAGAGATACAGTTTTAATTATATTTCAATCTGCTTTTATTTTTTAATTCTTGACACGTATAAAAATTCAAATCTGAGTTTTAGAGCGTTTAGCTATATTGTTTGAAGTGACGACAAATATTTAATGTCGCTTGACATAAACGGCATTATAAATTGTTTTGAGAGCTCAATTTTTCGCTTGGACGAATTTGCGAGTCACGCGATTATTACCTACACAAAGTGAGAAAAACTTTCTGTATCGTCGTATCTCATGTTCGAGGTAATTTCAACTCTGCCTGCAGCCATATGATCGATGAACATGTTTCGAGAATGTAAGTGGCTGCATTCGTTTAAAAAATGCACTTTACGGGTAATATAGGAAAAATAAGACTTGTCGGTAATTATGATTCACGTCAAGATTTTATTTTCGCACTTTTTCATCCGGTAATTTCCTTCTTATATTGTTCGTAATAGTCCGTGACATTTTTGCAGACAAAGATTTTCTTCCGATTTTAAAAGCAATCGTTTTTTCAGAGCGGTTTTCAAATAAGGTTTTTTATTTTTTTTTCAAATAAGGTTTCTTATTTTTGAAATTAAAAACAGTTTATTTTGTTTGGAAATAAAATAAAAATGCATTTCGTTGGATTTATATTTTTAGGAACAAAGTTAAAACTTTTTTAGTTTGGAGCTACAGCTCGTAATAAACTCAAAATAATTTGTAAGCATTTTTTTTAAAATTCGCTTAATTTTTCTATTAAGCGAATGGACTTTTTGCAACTACCTGAGCAATAGAGTAAGTGAATTAATTTCCTCCTGGCTGGGAATAATTTATTTGAGAAAATTCCCAGTCTTGTAGGGAAGTTTTAATTTGTGAAAATGCATTTGTACACGCCCAGCTTGGACAGTGAGTGCAACAAGCTTGTCGTTTGCAGGAATAACTGTTTCGAGTTTGTGTTTGCAAATGGCAAAATCGTGTAGAGTCTGTGAACGTTCTGCATTCGAAGTACAAATCTAGCGTTCCTCGGTTTTGTTTCGTGATGTGTTTTTCACATGTATACCGTGACAAACTTTATTTCCTTCTTTCCCATAAAAAGGCTCTAAAAATAAATTCAATTTCTCGAGAATAAAGCTAGAACTTGACTACTGTTTTCGAGCTATTTTTAAACCTAATTTACTATTTTATTGTTGGATAGATGATAATCGTAAAGAACGCAACTGGTCGTGAGCGAAAAAGGCAGCTGCACTTTCTGGATTTATGTTGATCACTCTGAAACAGATAGATCATGAAGGATCAAGGAATTCAAGATTCTTTCAGCCAGAATAAAAAGTGTGTTTCGTTGTAGAAATTTAAATTGGCTTGTTAAAAGATGTTCAGGTGTGCATGATGATATTGAACGCCTGTTAATGCTGGCTGAAGGCTGATAAAACGATGTTGAGAATGGCCAGGTTGCTCATTGAAAAAAGAAAAAAGTCGATAACTTTCACAATGTGGTTACTTTTTATTCGGATAAATCTATCTGAATTGATATACGTTGGCTGGATTTTTTTTCTTTGTCTACAAGGTACAATCTTTTGTACAAAATGGTGCAATTTTCTGCAGAAATCCTAAATGTTACAATAATCTTTTGCACAAAATGGTACAATCTTCTGCAGAAATCCTAAATGGTACAATAATCTTTTGTACAAATGATACAAAAGACTAACTTTCTATAGCAGTGTAGAAGTATCAATATAATGAAAAGGTAAAGGACTCTTTTCATAAAGACAGTACGAGTAATTATCAGTGTAATTAATAATCATCTTCTGTTATTAATAATAGAAAGTGTTTTCAGTTTTGGTTTATTGAATTAATATTCGGCTTTGTTGTATCATCCTAATCAAAATCTTCCGCAAAAAGTTGTCACTGAGTACCAGATGGCTTGAGGTTTAGGGTAAAACTTTGATTTGCGGTTTTAGGGTTGTGGTATTGCTGGTGGACAAATTTGGTCTTGGTAGCGAGCTTAGAATATTTGCGAACGCGATTCCCCTCGCTTATACGCAAACTAAGGATTTCCCCGTGGAATCACTCCAACCTTCTCTACTCGTCTAAATCTAAACATGCGTCTAAAGTGCAGGAAACAGTTGCAAACTTAGTCAAACTGACTTGAGGTTTCAAGTTCTGACACCATATCTCCTGTAGTACTTCTCAACGTTGCTTTCTTTGTTGTCTACGTGAACTCTCTTTGCTTACACAACATGTGGAATCTAGTACTTCACAAGAAGAACTAATTTCCTGTTTCACAAAAAGGGTTTAAAATACAGAATTAGAGAAATAGTTCAAATCCGAAAAAAGTTGACATTTAATTA
>WNHD01002417.1:0-18144 GCA_011057455.1 Ganaspis sp. Gsp50 | reverse complement strand
TTTTAAGTAAACTGTGAATGAAAAAAAGTTGTGAATAAAAAAAACGTGTGAATGAAAAGAAACTTGTGAATAAAAAAAAACGTGTGAATGAAAAGAAACTTGTGAATGAAAAAACACTTGTGAATGAAAAAAAACGTGTGAATAAAAAAAAACTTGTGAATGAAAAAAACTTATGAATGAAAAACAATTATGAATGAAAAGAAACATAGGAATGAAAAAAACACAAAAGTTGTGTCTTGAAATGATCTTATTGGAATAATGATCAGGAAACAAAAGCAAAAATTCAAGGTCATCAAGAATACGAGACTTGTCCTTGATGATTCATTTATTTAACAATTTTCAAGGATTATTTTTTTATTTAATTAGTAATTATAGAGAAGCAAGCTGGTTTGGATCACGCCTGAATATGCAACAAGAAAAACGAAAGTGCAAAAAGAATTTGATAAATATGTGCTTTAGGTCTGTTTAATCGTAGATTACTTTCTTATGTGAGTAGGGATAGAAAGAAGCAATTTTCTTCTATGGAAGAATAACTACGGAAGAGCCGTGAAAATCGATTAGATTTATAACTCTTGCAAGAGACAAACGCTGATTCAGCGCACTTCAGCAGAAGTAGATAAGGAGCAGGAGCTCCTTCTGAAAATGGAAAGGGACTAAGAGTGAGTTCAGCTGTCGTGCTTAATGATTAATCTATTTCAGGCTTTCAGCGCTCTTACTTTAGTCGAAATTGTAGCTGTGACAAGGGAATAAGTGTCAAATTCAACGAGACTTATGTTTCATTCATTTCTTATAAAACGGATTCTATTTAAAAGTTGGTCATTTCAGATGCATGAGGTCTCTATTTTACTTTGCTTCACTATTCTTACCTTTTATCGAGAGTTTTTATAGGTCTTTTATCGCTTTTATAATCTTCCATGCCTTTTTTATAGGCTAGAATATTTTAGATTTCTATTGCCTCTTAGAGTAGTTTATTGTATTCGAAAACCTCTTTTTGTGTTTTATTGTATTCTAAGATCTCTTATAGTACTTTCTTCTATTCTAAAGTCTCTTGTAGTATTTTATTGTATTTTAAAGTCCCTTATAGTATTTTATTGTATTTTAAAGTCCCCTATAGTATTTTATTGTATTTTAAAGTCCCTTATAGTATTTTATTGTATTTTAAAGTCTCTTATAGTAGTTTATTATATTTTAAAGTCCCTTATAGTATTTTATTGTATTTTAAAGACTCTTATAGTATTTTATTGTGTTTCTTAGCCCCTTATAGTATTTTATTGTATTTCTAAGTCTTTTATAGTTTTTAAAAGTCTCTTCTAGAATTTCGTTCTAGCCACAGTTTTATTGAATTTTCGATTATTCTAGCATTTCGTCAACAAATGTGAATACAATTTGCATACTACAGGATTGTTTTGAAATTTTGAAATCTAAAATTCATCACCTTACGATCATTAGCAGTGGATGTTATTTCCACTCTTGCGACCAATAGAATGATCTAATTTTCACAATAATGAGTAACGTCTCCTAATGATCGCAACAATGATTTCAGTTATTAATTTATGTGACCAATTTGTTCAGAAATGGAATTTTTAAAACTTGCTCGGAAAATTTAAGCTTATTGTGCCTGCAATGGCTTTATTGCTTATTGTGTAATAAATTGTGGCTGCAGTGTTTAAGGAAGAGGATCTAGTTTAAAATATTGGGCTTAAATTGACATCTTGTGTTAACATATGGACATTGCGCTCTTGTCCTATCTCGAGTTCACGTCCTCGTCCGTTTCCGGGCACGCCGTGCACGTGATTAGACGTGTGATTTATTGGCGGACGCCTATGTTCCTCTGGAACTTTATAGCTCTTGCACCTTTGACGATGACACTTTGATTAATAGAACCATCTTAATGGACGTATCTGCCGATAAAGATACTAATCACATTTTCTCTTGATTGTTTATCTGCTCATAATTTTTTTTAATTTTTCGCAAAAAGTCTCGTGAGTATGTAAATGTACCTGCAAATATTTTCAGTTTATTGAAAAAGTTTGCAGGAAATAATTTTATTGTTAGCCCGTTTATTTGAATAAATTGAATTGTCTTTTGTTAATGATTTGGATGTTGATAATCATTTGGTTATTATCTTTTGATAATCATTTGGTTTTTATCTTTTGATAATCATTTGTTTGTTATCTTTTGATAATCATTTGTTTATTATCTTTCGATAATCATTTGGTTGTTATCTTTTGATAATCATTTGTTTATTATCTTTTGATAATCATTTGTTTATTATCTTTTGATAATCATTTGTTTATTATTCTCTGATAATCATTTGGTTATTATCTTTTAACAATTACTTTTTGTTAGAACTTATTTATTAATTTTCATTGGCGTACTTATAATCGAAATTATCTACGTACATTTTCAAGCAGTTGAATCATTAGAATAAAACTTTTAAGGTAATTAAGGAAGCTGTAATCTCGGTAAAATGTTAGCCAGGGAAATTAAGAACTTGTCGGGTAAGAATAAAAAAAGCTGATAAGAACTCTCACAGTTAATTTTACAAAACCTTGTTTTGTTTTACTTCACTTTGCGCTTATCAATGTTTTTCAACTTTTTGAAAATACTTTTCTTCTCTCTGCTATTAAGGAACTTGTTTTAGTCATTTCTGTGAGATAAGACTTGACAAATTTCTTTTATTCTTTTATTTCTTCTTCTCTTTTAGTTTTTTTTTTTGTATAAAAAGCAAAACTGATATACTTTTGTACGCGTAATAGTTGAGATTTTAAAGGAATCCATCACATTAAAACTTTTACATTTTGAATGGGTTTCATTATCAAATGAATTTGATAGTAATAACAATTAAAGCTTTTCAGAAACTTAAAGTAGAAAACTTACATGGGAATTTTTTTAATCTATTTTATTTCCTTTCGCAACAAAGTTCCGTTTCAAATTCAATAACTCTGAGCAGTTTAGCCGCGAGGTTGAATGTTCAAAAGTTCGTGTATTAATTCGCAAGGAGAGATTCTTCCTCTTGCATTTTATTCATTTTTTTCATCTTTTAAAGCTTCCCAGAGGAGCTTCCGGATTCATCGTATTTTTCTTACTTCCACAGAGTCAGTTGACCGTATGAAAATAATACTCAGACAGTGGGATTAATCCCGCGGAAACTCAAAACTTACTCTGCAAAAAATTTTCTAGTGCTCTTCAGAGAGATGGTTTCATTTACCTTTTTCCTAGGTTTGACAAAACACGGTCTTAATAAAATATTTCTCATTTACCAAATGAGTTTTTTCCTGTGAATTATCTCTGTTTTTGCATTACCTGTCACCCTTTGTAACATTCACAGTTTTTCACAGTTTTTCAAATTTTTGCATTTCCAAAAGTTAGGGAAAAAGCTGTTGTTTAAAGATTTTAATTACGTTCGCATCTGCACAAAAGTTTAACGTCGGTATTAACAACTTAAACGCATAAATTGCTTACTTATTAGCTCTGAGCGCTCTTGATTTTCACATTAATAAGTTGGCAGTATTTACTATACTAACTTTTGCGCAGTTCTAGATAAATACGAAGCGTGTTAGTATTGGTATTAAAAAAACATGTTTAAACGATTGATTAAGATAAGCAGTGCAAGATATTAAATTTGAAGTTTCTTGAACTAATTTGGCTTTATCATTTCGTCAAGGTTTAAATAAATTAAGCTCAAATCAATGTTAATAATATTAAAATTAAAGTTCCGATCTTCTTTAATTAAATTCCATGTCTATTCTTTAATTGAATTCCATCTATTCTTTAATTAAAAATCCGATCTTTTTTGGAAACCAACAAAATATATATCTAATTTTGAATGACTTTTTCGCTTCCTCATAGATGAAGCTTTGTTTTCTTTTTTACTCAAACAGAGGAATCCTTTAGAGACACATTTTAATTAATTCTCTTGTTTCAATCACTTTTCTGTGAAAGTCTATTTTACTAAGAGTTTTAGCGCAGTATGTAGATAAATTGTAAAACTCACTTATTAAACGAACAGTAAAATTATGATAATAAGCCTGATTTTCATTCACGACTGACGCCCTTTTGTTGTATATTTTGGTGTGTAAAATCGCTCCCTGAAAATATCTACACATAACGTGGACTTGTTTCGGCTTGAATTCACTATTGTTCTAATGTCATTCTATTCACCAACAAATGTGAAATTTCTCTTCTAAAATTGAAACATGTTATCTCAAGCGTCTGTCGTCTATTCAAGTTCTAAATATTTCAACTTTCCAGACATCAAAAGCTTTTTAAAAACATGCTTCCTATATATTTATAACTAATGTCACTAAAAACAATAATTACTTTCTCTTCTCTAGACTGTTCCGATTTTCTTTGTAATTACTGTAAATTTAATAATTTATGAATTACCAAATTGTTCCTTGAAGGTAAAAATTGTTATTTAATTTCAGTTCCAGTGTCGATTCTGTAAAAGATTGCTTTCCTGATGTAGCAATATTTCAAGATAGTCTAAAGAAATGTCGAAAGATTCTTAAGCCTGTAATTTGATTTTTTGAAAAATGTTTCGTGAAGGGATTGAAAAGTTGTTCTGCGAAAGAAAACATACATTCTATAACAAAATTGTGTGGAAGAAAGGTGGCAAAGATTGAGACAGCCGGGCGACGAAACTTTTATCGTTCACGAAATTCTATTCTACTTTGAAAAGAATGGCTGTGGTCTTCACTTTAGTAAGCGATCTTTGCACTCTTTGGAAAGGGGTAACTTTATACCCCGGGCTGCTTTTATGGTTCGGAGCCTTTGGGTCCTTAGACTATTGTCTCCAGCCAGTTTATCGTAACCCTACACTTATTGTAAATCCATCTCTTTCCACCCCGACTTGTTATTGTTGCTCTGGTCACTTGTTAGTCCTGCGATCTCTCAACAAACTTACGCAACTTCAGGATCATCATTTTGTTACCAAAATAATTTTTATTGTTAATTTATCAAAATGTTTATCATTTATTGCCCAATATTATTATAATAACTTATTATTGTTATTTATTATTATTTATTATTGTTCAACTTTATTGTCTTAATCCTTTTGTTTTTAATATTTTTATTGTATTTTTTGTTGCAACAGTAGTTTTATATTCAAAAACCAAAGCTGATTTATGAGAAAACTTTAGTAGTTTCTTTCTGAGAAGAGCACAATTGAGGTAAATGAGGTAGAATGCAGGAAGTGTTGTTAACAGAAAATAATTAATTTTTAAAAAAATACGCCTACTTTTTTATCATACTTGAATTGTTTTGGTCGTAATCGTAACTTGTCGTGGTCGATGTTGTTTAAACGAGAAAAAAAGTTGCATGTTGAACGACCTGCAGGGTTATTTTCAACCGATCGATAATCAACGTTCGTAGAATGACTAGTGTGCTATAATACACCTATGGAATTATTTCTGCTAGACAAATGAAGCATGATTTATGCACAAAATATATCATTCTCAAGCTATTATAATTATCCAATCCTAAATGCCATTTTGTAATTTATCTCGCGACTTTTCCAGCACGAGTTTATAAAAATTGCAATCTTATAGTTAGTAAGATAATTTATTTAGCAATTGATGCAATAGTTGTAAAAATTATCCAAGGTAATAAAATCGTTGAAAAAATTGATTAAGTTATTGAACTATTTTCTGAATTATTTAATAAGGTGTTTTAACAGTTAATAAAAGTTTCAAATGTTAATTGAACTTTTCAAGAATTAATTAAGTATTTTAAGAATTAAGTATTTTAAGAATCAAGTATTTAAAGAATTAAGTATTTTAAGAATCAAGTATTTAAAGAATTAAGTATTTTAATAATTAAGTATTTTAAAAACTAAGTATTTTAAAAATTAAGTATTTTAAAAATTAATAAGGATCTTTAAAAATTAGTAAAGCACTTTTAAAATTAATAAAGCAATTTAGGAAATAATAAAGTATTTAAACTTTTAATTGAATAGTTTAACAGTTTGAATAATTAACTTTTTAATTAAGGTGAAAATTAAACGTTAAGGAAAATGGTAAATTAAGTAGGAAGAAGGAGAACATTATTCTTCATCATTTATTTATAAATTCTGAAATGCGATCAGGGTATTGATCTCCATGTGTACTTACAAAGTTTAGAGAGGTCTTCCCCCTTCTTGTATGTTTAACTTTCCCAAGTTTCAAAACTTTTCTAATTTGAAAGTACTTTGTCGAATTTAACATCGTAATTTAATTTGCATTCCTCTTTCGTCACTCAACCAACACCTTTTTTGGCTTAAAGCCATATTTTTATCTTTATTATGCAAAATTGATTAAACCTAATTGGTACCTAAGGGCATTTTTAACAGTTGCGAACTTTGTAAAAATTATTATTAATTTCTCTATTTATTTTCATGTGCAATAATTCCAGAAGAGATGATCGTTAAAAATGTAATTGTTGAGAATGTAATTGTTGAAAACGTAATTGTTAAAAACATAATTGGTGAAATGATAATTCTGTCTGTTAGACACATCCTAAAGTAATGTGTAACAAACTTTAAGAAATGAATGTTTCTAATTGAAAAAGATTTTTTTGGTGAATGCTAAGTTACTATTAGTTGTGAGTGGTTTTATTTTAACATAATTAATTGCGGTTATTTTGTGTAATTTATTTTGTAGAGTGTTTAATTAATTTCTTGAGGAGTGTCCCAGCAGGTGGGAAATTTCTCGTGCGATTCAAAGTGGTTGAAGAACTTAGACACCTATAACCAGGAACTTGGCAGTGACGCAAGAATGTAGGTCAAGGGGTTACAATTCTCACTGCTGCTAGTCTCCTCAAAGGAACTAATTTGCTGCAAATTCCAACAACCCTGAGAGTGTTCCTTTTACTGTGGGTTTTATGCAGATATGTCATCTGCACAATCCCACATTCAGAGTTGACTTTCGTGCTGTTAAAATAACTTCAAATTCCTAAAAAACGAATTTAACATTGCTATATTCGCAAAAAGTGAATTGCAAATAATAAATAATTAAACAAATAAAAAACGAAGTTAGCATTGCTATATTTGCAAAAAGTGAATTGCAAATAATAAATAATTAAACAAATATATAAATGAATTTTTTGATAACAAAATAATGCAAAAATATAAAATAATCCGCTCGCATTGTGATTTTAAATGCAAATTCAATATTAATTCTCTTTTTCTTTTCCAGTTTTTAATGTTCGAATTGCAAACGAAATATTTTAATTTCAAGAGCTTTTTCACGATGGATATTAAATTTTGCAATGAAAGTACATTAATCCATGGGAAAAGTTTTAATTATTCAATTCGCGAGTTTAATTCGGTATTTATAACACTCTAGGTGGTGGTGATTTGTAGCTAGGCAAAATTTTCACATTCAGAGCTCGCTTTCCTGCGAAATTGAGTGACAGATACAAAAGGAGTGCAAATAGCCTGGATTCATTGCCTCGGGTGAAATCCCCTTTTAATTGAATTTTATCTAGATTAATTGACGGATTATTTTTCGTTCAAGTATTTTTTAAAATCATTTGACAATCATTGTGAAAAAAAAGTGTTTGCTTTTTACGTATTATATTAAGGTTGTTGGTTCAGTGGACGCAAAAAGGTCACATAAAAAGAAAATGCACTCGCTTCTGTAATTGAATTCGCGTATCTCGTTTCACGAACTGGGAATGAAGGTTGCTTTTTATTTTATTTTTTTATTTTCCTTTCACTTTTCGTCTGCATGATGAGAGCGCAACTTTCAATGTAGTCAGCAATTAATTCTAGAAACCAATTTTCCTTCAAATTGACGCTCGCAATTTTTTGAAAATTACGTTTTTGTATACTTCATCAATGAAAGTGTGTTAATTGAAAAGAGGTTTCACATTTTGTTGTGATCACGGTCAAATCAAAATTTTGTTTTGTTGTCATAGATTTTTGCCTCTTAATGCAGAAAGTTTTGGCATTTATAAAATATTAATAATGAAGAAAATTAAAAGTGTAGGAAAAAGAAGTAAACGAATTAATATTTAATAAATAAAGGCATCTAACCAAGGCCAGCACGTACATTTTTTAGTGTCAATAAAAAAGGCTTTAGCGATTATATTCAGTCTGGAAAATTTTTTTCCGACGACCTTGTTTTAATTGAGATATAAAAACTGAATGTCTGGAAACCTAAAATGTCTAAAAGAGCCTGTCATAACGAAACTTGCTAGCCTTATGAGCTGTCTTAAGACAATTGCGCAGCAAAAGGGAAAAATTCATTGCCTCTGGTAAAGTGCCAGATAAAATTGTGGTAACCAAAGTACCTTCGTAACTGCCGTTTCGCGCGAAAATGTTTCTAATTAAGAAAATAATTTATAGCTCGCTGTTTTACTCCCCAAGAGCGTGTATTTTAGCCCGCAGTAAATATGCACACGCTCTATTCGTGTGAAAGAAAGAAGTCACATAATTACATATGAGTATGCCAGAAATTACATTCAAGACTGCCGTAAAGTATTTTCTGTAATGGCACGGTTCTGCAAATCGATATATTACTTTTAAAGTTGCTACTTCAAACAGATCTGAATAAATAACTTTTTCTTATTCCGATATAGAATGTATTCTTTTACTTGGAATTATTTTTTATTCGATTACTCTTGTTTCCTTGTATAAAGGCAGCTTTGTTTATTTTATTATTTCACTGCAAAAACTGATATCTTGAACTAAGACATCAAGTGCCTTATTTCAAGACATTAGTTTTTGCAGTGTTATTATTGTATTTTTTGTTTTATTATTTATTATTGTATTTTTTGTTTTATCATTTATTATTGTATTTTTTGTTCTATTATTTATTATTGTATTTTTGTATTTTATTATCTATATATTTTACTTTATTATTATTGCAGTATTGCTTTTTATTTTATTATCTATTTCGTTTGTATATTTCAATTACAATTTCTTTTATATTTAGTTTTCAAAAATGACATTTTCGTAATTTATATTGCACGCTAGATTATTCTGATTTAGCTCTTTCAATTTTTATCGGAGATATCTGTTATTGACGTGACTTAATTTCAAACGCTCTTCAATTTATTAACAGTTATATAACTCGTTAATTAGCTCATTAGCCGGAAGCTCGTTGATCAACTCCACTGAGTTTCTAGGAGTTTAATTTTATTATCCACCTGGATATTTACTGAAATTTATGTCTCGAATAATGACACGTCATATGAAATCGTATCGATTTCCTGTAATAGCTAAAACCGTTTTAATGGAGTAGAATTATGGGATTTTGAGTAAAAATGTAACGAACGTGTGTAATTATTAGAAAAAGATTCTAGGTCCGTGAAATTAGAGATTTTCATGAGATGAATTATATTTCGCTCACGTTTCCATTGAAATTTTTCAAACTGGAAAACTGCTTTCAGAAGTTTGCAGTCATAATGTCTCATTTATGCCCTGAACTTCAAAACTTTAATAATTATGGAGGACTAAGAAACTTGTGAGTGCGTGTAGTTCATAAATTATTACCCTCTTCTTCAAATGCAAGACTCTGTGGTATTTAGTTTCTCTCAAATGTCTACTTAGATTCTTCAGGACAATAATTCTCGTTAATTAAGATTAGAATCCTTTTCATTATCCTGTAGGAATTATCTCTTGGTGGTGTTAATCTTGGCTTTTGCGGTTTTAATTAAATAATTCGAAATTTTTTATTTTTCGATTTATATTTCTCGACTATTTACATTCTTATTAATAATGAGAGTGTATTTATTTCTAGATTTATATTTCTTATTTCTAGATTTGTATTTCTTATTTCTAGATTTATATTTCTCATTTCTAGATTTATATTTCTCAGTTATAGATTTATATTTCTTATTTCTAGATTTATATTTCTCATTTCTAGATTTATATTTCTGATTTCTAGATTTATATTTTTTGTTTCTTCATTTTTATTCATTCGTTTCGAGGTTTCTATTTTTTATTTCAATTTAATGGGTCTATTGACTTTTTTTTATAAACAGAGCTTTCGCTTTTAGATGGTGAATGAAATTGGCTGGAAAAGGGGTTGTTTATTTTATCTATATTTCAATTGATGAAAGCACAGTTTTGCCTAAATCACATCTTGTGCTTTTGTTCTTGCTTTCTAGTTGTAGTTATCGTATTTACTCCATGGTTGCACTCGACTTACTTGCAATACGATACCCGTATTTAATTACACGCCAGCAACACACACAGAAGTTCCTCGTCGTGACTCATTGACATTGTTTTGATCATTAGTTAGTCACAGCATCCGGTTTGAATATTTTTTACCATGCAAATTGCTACATTGTGTGGAAATGTTTATTTGCAAGTTCGAAATGTTTATTTAAAAGTTCGAAATGTTTATTAATTATCACTACTTTCAATAACAATTTTCACATCTTTAAATTAGCACTAATTTCCACTAAATATAAATATTGAAAAACCTTTCGTTGAATATTATTCGTGAATACTTTTGTTGAATTAATAATATTGAATAGTTTTGTGAATTATGTGAATACTTTTGTTGCAGGTGGTAATTGAGATCATCCAGCCCCTACAAAAAATTAATGGTAAGTTTTTTTTCGAATAAAAAAATAAGAAAAGGTCCAATATCGTGAAAGAAGTTTACACAACCTACTTTGTTGTTTCTGAAACTAATGTCTCGTTTTTATACTTCAGTACGCGTGAAAACTGGCTCTGAATAATGAATAATATGGGTGATTATTAAGTAGTTATCACAAAAACTTGTGATATTTCCAGAAGCGCGAAAATGCAATTTTTAGATCAGATTGTGGTTCAGGAAATGCGAATGAAATAAAACGTGTCAGAGTCTGTCTTAAGTTGTTAAAATCTCCTCACGTATTCCTCATTTCGTCTCTCCGCAAGTTGGGCGAGTTAGATCGATTGGCAAATCGCGTATCCAGCATCTCTATGGCGCTGGAGATTTTATTACAAAAAAGAATGAATAAAACCACCGTCACACTTTATATCGAGTCGTAACGGTTCTCGTGTCGTAAAATTGTAAATTATTGCGCACAACGTGATGTCAGAACAAAGTTGAAGCTTTCACGGAATGTCGCGTGCTCCTGTTGTATAATCCTTGCTTCCAGATACTAAAATTTGCCCATCAGGTTTCTTTTTCCCTTATTGTTGTGAACGAAAGCTTGGCTTATTTCCACTAATTCGGTTCTTGCATTTATTTCAAAGTCCGCTGTGTTGCTAATAAATTTTATCGAATTTGAAGTTAGAAATTCTTGCAGTATGAACATGAATATTAAATAAAAATGTACTATTTCCATAGAGTGTAGAAAAGCGCATGCTGATTATTATTAAACAAAAACTGTCAAAGTTACTTATTATTAAAGAAATATCAGAACGATCACTCATTACTTATTACTATTTACTTATTATTAGTTACTTAATTATTTTTTTGGCACACGATTTTGTTGAAATTGTTCTTGCATTCCTTTTTGTACGTCTGTTACGATAAAAAATACATTTGTTATTTATAACACGATACTATATATTATTTATACAATTTATATAAATTCTTATGAAATATGTTTTTGTGAAAATAGATGGTCACGATATGTGGAAAGCGATGTGAGAAGTAGCCAGTTTTCACTTTTCGCATTATGTGAACTATAAAAACAGTAAACCGTGCATTTTTGCAGAGACGGAAAGAAAAAGCGATTTTGCTGTACATCCGTGAAAATTCATTACACTTGACTCGTAAATTTGAGAGTATAATTTTTTTTCGTAGCACCCTATCGTGACGTACATGCTCACGTGGCTTAGCATCATGAGGGTAAATAGAAGCCGGGAAAAATATTGTATAGGTACTAGTGAGAATACGCGCCAGTTGGCAGTGTTTGTGTTCTTCGTTGAATTATTATGGTATGAGTTTCATTGTAATCTCCCATAAATGTATTCGAGCAGTATTATGCATATGTCGCACTTCAGCACTGATAACAGTATTAATTACACACTTTTAAGAATCATTTCAAACAAAATTTTTTCCTGATACGATGGTTTTTTATTGTCTGTTATCATTTTGTTTGTTATCTTTTCTCTCGTCGTTTCTATCATCACATTCTCATTTCTATAATGAGAATATGATCCGACAATGATGATCTTTAGAATTCGATACGCTTTTGTTTGATAAAAAACGATTCACAAAGTAGGGGTTACTGGATGAAGGACTAGAATTTCGAAATGAGAAAGTGGAACCCGTGATTAGCTAGTCGAATGATGAAAGGAAGGGATGCAAAATCATTGGGTGGCAATTTTGGCATTTTGCCAAACGAAGGGAAAATGGATTCGAAAACGAGAAGTCTGTGGAAGACAGATGGGAACCCGAGGGTTTTAAATAAACATCGATGCGGCTGTTTGAATTAAACGAACGATAAAAGAATCTCAATTTATGCGATGATTGATTGACACTTTTGTTTTCTGACTCTGCTCTGTTTATATTCTCCTCGTACTGATGGTCATGTGCATTTTCCACACTCTTTTCAAAATTGACTTGTTGCTTTTATTTTTTGCAGCACAAGACTTTAAATGGCGTTCATAAAACATATTATCTCTTATATAGAATTTAGTACCAGAGTTCAAAATGTTCTGTTTTTAAAGTTTATTTTCATACTTTCTTATGTTTCACTATTTTCATTTGTTAATGATTTATTTTATTTTTATTTATTGTAAAGATCTTTATAATAAAGATCTTTATAATAAAGATCTTTATAATAAGGAAGAAAGATTGTAAAGATCTTTACAATAAATAAGAAAGATTGTAAAGATCTTTATAGTAAATAAGACAGATTGTAAAGATCTTTATAGTAAATAAGACAGATTGTAAAGATCTTTACAATAAATAAGAATAAAGAAAAGAATAAAAGAAAGTTCAAACTAATGTTCTTTTTGTTGTTATATTTGTATAATCCATGTGGCTTAAAATAACGATAATTGCAGATTAAATGGAACATATAGAATTTTTCGGTCAGTGGATTCTAATCTAACTGAATTCATGGATTGCTGATTCTTTGTGCTAAGTTTTAATTGATTTTCGACAAATTGAAGAGTTGGAAAATTTGTAATCTAATTTGCATTAAAATGCAGTCGCACGCTCTTGTGACCTTTTTAAGCTTGTTGACCTCTTCCACGGTCAAAGGTGCTGCGTGAGAACTGCTCGTGCGATTTACAATGTGCAAAATAAAAGTCACGTGATGTGTTTATCTTTAACCGGCATAACAGTTCTGCTGTTTAACGAGCATTAGGGTAGCTGTTGTGGTCGAAGATAGCGATAGCCAACATAAAGTCGACATACCTTTTTTCACCCCATGCTTTACTCTTTGTCGATTTTCTGGACTCTTCTTTGGGCACTGAACCGAAATCCGATTTAATTTATCCAAGCAAAAAAGGGTGCTTTCCATTTTCCATCCTCTCTTCCAGAAGACTAATTAGAATTTACCTTTGAACGTTCTTCGTGTCTTTTTAACCACAAAATCAATTGTTTTTTTATAAATCATTATCATCTTGCACTAACATCTACTCAGGACTATTTAACGTCTGTTAATATTTGCTAAAATGATTTTTTTAAAATAACATTTGCTAAAATAGAATTGGCTGAAATAGCATTTGTTGAAATAACATTTGTTGAAATAACATTTGTTGAAATAACATTTGTTGAAATAACATTGGTTAAAATAACATTTGTTAAAATAACATTAGCCAAAATTTACAAACATTTGCTGATATATGGTAACATTTACTAAAATTTACTGACATCTGCTAAGTTTTGCAAACATCCATTGACGCTTACCAACTTTTTCTAATAACAGTTTATCAAGAGCACGATTTATTCCCGAACTTTTATTCTCCTGAAATATTTTATGACTGGAAATCCGAGATTTAGAGATTTTGGGTGGGATTTCCATGCAACCCTTTCGATATTGATCTTACAGTTTTATATAATAAATCTACTGCGTGACTTCTGAGACTGAACCCTAAAAAATATCTCTTGTACGTGAAATAATTTTTTTTCACTAGGGTGCGGATAAGAATTCCAAGTCGTGACTGCTTTTACGATAGTCGTAAAGTGACCATTTCGGAGTGAAATTTTCAAGGAAAAGTCTAAGGGGAAATGTCGCGGAAAATAAATTTTACAGGAGTGTAAAAATTATTTCTAGTTTAATTACAACCAGAATTGAATAATGGATTTAAATCGATGGAACGTAAAAACAAAACTTTGAAAATTGTATACCTATGCAAAAAAGGGGTTAAAAGTAATCATTGTTATTTCAATGATGATGATCCAGTTTAACGTTCCAGTTATAAACGAAACAATTACCCCGAGAGTAAAATTGTAACGACCGGAAACGAGAATTTTTTCCAAAGGTAGCAGAAATTCTTTCGGCTCTTCCCTTTTGAGGGTAAACACATTTCGGAAAATGGTAGCAATTTCAAAGTGAAAAGTGCATTGTTGTGTCGTTTAAAACAAGCGGGTATTGGTATAAGCAACAAAATGCGTTGAATTCATGCAGGGCCCTCGCCTTGTCGTTGTAATCACAGACGAGCCTTGGATGCCAGCCGCAGACTAATTGAATTCTTCTCATTATCTCATACAAAAGATGCACGTCGGCTGGTAGGAAAGATACACCACACTTAGTTTTCATGTACACGAAACACGTGTGGTTCTGAAACATTAAGTGTGATTAAGAGAGACCTGCGAAAATTGAACGCGGCTCAAGATGTTTGCTTTGTTCTCTCTAACTACATCCACTTACAAAAGCTCCAGCCTCGATATTTTACATTAAACTTGACGTGAAATAACTTCCGTGATTTTGCATTAAAATACCTTTATTTATACCTGTTGGGCATTTTCATTAACTGAATATCTGCTTTAGAATTGTTCGTTTTCCGATATTCAACATAGTTGTAACGACTTTTGTCGTTGGTGTATTTTAATCTCAGTCTCCTTTTTTTAAATACGTTCAGTTAATTTTTTTTGGGACACCTTTTCCAATATTTGGTCCTGATTTTCCTATACTAATTAATAATTGTCCATTATTCGGTTTTAATTCTCCAATATTCATTGTTAATTGTCCAATATTCATTTTCAATTGTCCAGTATATTCTAATTGTTCAATATTCTATTCCAACTGTCCAATATTTTATTCTAATTTTTCAATATTCTATTTCAATTGTCCAATATTTTATTCTGATTGTTCAATATTCTATTTCAATTGTCCAATATTTTATTCTAATTGTCCAACATTCTATGCTAATGGTCAAATGTTCGGTCCTAATTTAATATATATTTGCTTTTACATATTCAATTATATTTGTCCTTTCCTCAGATTTTTAATAATTGTTATGCGACTTTTAGATTATTTTGATCACGGAACGTGATCGTAGATTGGCAAATTTTCTACAGAAGGTGTTATAAATTGTTTTTTTTTTTATAAAACATTTGCGAATAGTTGGGTTATTAAAGAAAGAATGAGTTATTTGATTTGAGGCTGTTTTTCTGCGATTGTATTGATTAGAGAAAGGATCAGTACTTGTGGATGCCATAGAAATGTAGCTTAACCCTATAGTCTGGCGTAAGTCCGGCACTGACTAATCCTCCTCTTTCAGCGCCTCACTTTTTTCTCTGCTTCTTGTTCCTCTGATCAAATTCCAGAAGAAGCGTGTGAGAATTCCATTACTCTTTCCCCAGAGCGTTAGTTTGGGGTCCCAAAAGCGTAATTTGACTAGGGCCATTAGGTACCTGCGGCATACACGAAATGTTGGATTGGATTTCCTTGCATAATAGATTGCATTAGCGGAGCCAGGAGGACGCTCAGTGGTCCAGTCAGTTTGAAAATTTAAGGCAATCTACTAAAAACCTTGATTTTTTAAAATAAAAAGAGTCTAGAGTTTTTTAAAAAAAACCTTGAGTTTTTAAAAAGAGTCTACAGTTTTTTAAAAAAAGTCGTGAGTTTTTAAATATATTAAATTGTTACGTGATTGCTATCTAAGGATTTTTGAACAATCAGCAAATTGTAATAGAAATGTAACAAAAATGGAAAAGTAAATGTAAATCAAATAATAATAAAATCACAGTAGTAAAGAAAAAAGTATTATATACGAATATTTAAAAAGCACCCGGAATCCTTGTTAGGTTTGAATAAATTTTCATTTAAAATAGATTCTTGCAGAAACGAAACTAAAAGCTTTTTGGCAAAAAGCAAAGATGCAGAGTAATTTTTGTTGCCTACTCTGAAGCATTTTCTTCATTATTTACCACAACGAACAGGCATCGAATCTCTATAATTATCTTCCTCTACTTCACGTGTCGCGATTAAAGTGGAGGTAAATTGATTTTCGCAAATCTGCCGGCGAAGCGCGACAGCAGGGCAAAAACCTGAATACCCTGGGATGTGTGATTATACTGAAGCATTCATTACGGTTACAACCAGAATTGGCCACAGTTATTGGAATTGAAGTGAAATTTCACGCAAAGAAATGTCTCTGAAAAGAAGCGCTTTTTTAATGTAATTGTCAATTACACATCAAATGAACGGTTGCACGTCAGTTCAATATTAAAACTGCTTTTTGCTCCAGAAGTAAATAAAAACCCTTTGAATAACAATAAAAATCAATAGCAATAATAACAATCAATCAAGTAAGCAATAATAAGAATCAATCAAATAAGCAATAATAATAATAAGAATTAATAGCAACGAAAATTAATAAAAATAAATTAAACAATATGAGGAATCAAAAGAAATTTAAATTCATAATCTGTAATTTACTGATTAAACACACTTTTGCATATCCAATTTACGAATTGCAGACTTAAAAATAGCGAGCAAGTGACGCTTTTTCGAATGCCACGGGTGCATAATATATGAATTGTCAAGCAAAAACAGGTTTAAATAACATGTAAACTAGCAACGAGTTGAGGTAAAACGAGCGCTCGATGTTACGAACGGAAGTAGCCCAGAGATGGCGATAATCTGACCGACCCAAACCCACTGAATTTTCAGTCTATGGTATCTATCGGCGTATCAGCAATTTCCATAACTAAAGTATATCCTGAACGCGTGCGAATTTCAGTCGTTCTTGCAATGGTTCCGCATACATTTGCATCGAAATTCTTTTTCGTCTCGCATCGAATGCTTCATAACCGTTTCCGCTTTCGATGAGAAGCTCCTTATTCCAGTGATATACCGTAGAATCATAATAATTATACTTTAATTAACGAGAAACACAAACGCAAGCACTCGAAATACTATAAATCTTTTCAACAAACGAAAGGTGATGTGCAGAAACTTTTTGCACGATCTTTAGTTTTGAATACAATCAATTCTATGAACAATGCCACTGAAACTCTACGAATAGTGCCGCTTTTCTTTTGTTCTCACTCGAGCGTCCTTTGTTTTCTTTTTGCAAATTTGCGGCACTATTCGTAGAGTTGACTGTAAGATGCTTTTGTCTTTCGTTTCCTTTTTGGAAGCAAAAATTCCTTTTTTACGTCGACTTATAAAAGCAAAAATATGGATCCTCATTTTTGCTTTAAAAATAAGGATCCTCATTTTTGCTTTCTTTTGAATATTTATTTTCAAAAGTGTTTACAAAATCGTTTTATTTAATAATGCAGGACAATTTATTTGACTTTTATTTAAATAACGAGTGATTTCTTTTCAAATTAAGCGTACAATAACTTCCTTTGAATGTACATGCAATTTTTTCTGACTGCATCTAGAATTACTCTTAAAAAGAGTGGTTTACCCGTAGAGGCAGTTATTGCATGTGGTCTCTCAATTGAAGTATTTATTTAAAGCTTACAGAATCGAAAGGAAAGGGATCTTTCCAAATGATGTAAAAAGAGAGATCTGAAATGTAATTAAATAAATAATTGAAAATAATAAACTAACTAAATAATTGAAAACAATAAATGAAATAAATAATTAAAATAATAAAGTAAATAAATAATTGAAAATAATCATTGAAATTAATACAAACGAGTAGTAAAAATGATGATTAAAAATGAGTCACAATAGTTGATGCAGAAGGAAAACTTGTCGCCTATTAGTATAGAAATTGTTTGGATAAGTTTTTCTACATGACGTGAATTTAGTTTGAAGTTGGTGGCAGTTTTGGCGGAGAGCTTACAGCTTATACTTATT
>WNHD01002416.1:0-15067 GCA_011057455.1 Ganaspis sp. Gsp50 | reverse complement strand
CTAGTTAAAACTCTGAAGGAAATTTTGGACCTGGAGTTTTATTGCACCCTTTGACGTCACAAGAAGCCTAGGAGACAACCCAGGAAGCCCAGATGCAGTTAGTCTGGCAAAAAGCTCCAAAGTGTTAAGACGATTGTGATTTTAAAAAATTTACTTACACACAAACACACAAACAAACATTTATACACACACAGTAATTTCAGAAGTTCATTTTGTTATTTGATCACACTAGACAAGCAACATATGTAGTTTTTATTATTCTAATTAAAAACGACTTTAAAGATAAACTTTCTATTGTGCATTGTTGATAATTTTCAACATAATTTTCAACATAGTTATCACTAAATTGTGCCTATTTCTAAATTTGTGCAATAATCGCATTCAGGAATTATTCCTAAATTTCTTTCAAGCAACAACTTCATCCAGTGGATCTCACAAGAAAAATTATCCTACAAACCAAACTGATGAATTGACTTGACAGTTCTATATTTAACTGAAAACATTTCTACAAAGACAAGTTGGAGTAACTTTTTCTCGTCATCATAAAACACCGTTATCGTCCAAGTGTCGAGTGCCAGAGACTCAATTATTCAGGAAGAATCAACAGGAGCTGAGAAAAATGGCAGGAAAGAAAACCCAGAAGTATAATACTTAGGTACTTGTTCTCGTCTCCTTTTCACTTTTAAAAACTTTGCATTAATCGCGAAACGTCTAGAATGCCTTTCTTGCTGAATTCCCTTTTATCAACTAGTTTTTATTCAGTCCGTTACAAATGGTAGGGTTTTTAAAATGTCTGCTTGGAGACCGTTAACAAATGTTCCAAGGATCATGAAGCTGGTGAGAAAACAAGCTTTTCTGTATCGCTTCCCACAGTGCCTTTTATACAGGTTTGATTAATGGGAGTCCTTGTATCGATGTCTAATTGCCTTGCAATTTTTCACCGCAATCGGTAGGACGTCCTTTACAAGATGATCCTCTATTTCCAGAGAGTTACAAATTGCAACGCTTACAAATCTTAAAAAGAACGTAATATTAATGATTAGAATCAATTGTACTACTTTTATAACGCGCTCAAAGAAAACTGTAAAAATAAACTTTAAAATATAATTGAGCTTAAAATTTGTAATTGTGAACCCATGGGGTCTATTCATTAATTCAAGGACCGCTCAAACAGGCAAAGTTTATTTAATATAGCCTAAAAGTAGGCGGAGTCTTTGATAGAAATGATAAAAAGTAGGTAGATAATTTTTAAGTAGGCGGGCCTTTGAAAATACCTCCTCTAAGTAGGCGGAGCATTTGCAAGTACCTCCTCTAAGTAGGCGGAACCTTTGCAAGTACCTCCTCTAAGTAGGCGGAGTATTTGCAAGTACCTCCTCTAAGTAGGCGGAACCTTTGCGAGTACCTCTTTTAAGTAGGTGGAGCATTTGCAAGCACCTCCTCTAAGTAGGCGGAACCTTTGTAAGTACCTCCTTTGAGTAGGTGGAACCTTTGCGAGTACCGCCTTTAAAAAGACGGAGCCTTTGCAAGTTCCTCCTCTAAGTAGGCGGAAACTTTGCAAGTACCTCCTCTAAGTGGGCGGAACCTTTGCGAGTACCTCTTTTAAGTAGGCGGAGCATTTGTAAGTACCTCCTCTAAGTAGGCGGAACCTTTGCAAGTACCTCCTCTAAGTAGACGGAACCTTTATAAGTACCTCTTGTAAGTATGCGGAGCCTTTGCAAGTATCTCCTCTAAGTAGGCGGAAACTTCCCAAGTTCCTCCTTTAAATAGGCGGAGCCTTTGCAAGTATTTGCTCTGAGTAGGTGGAGCCTAAGCTAATATCACCCCTAAGTAGGAGAAATCATTATAAGTACCGACCCCATGTGGGCGGAGATTTTGTATGTACCGCCCTTAAGAAGAAAGAACCACGTTAAGATCCGCATCTAGATGTTTTACCATAAAATAAGACATTTTTAGTTTTTTACGAATGTTTTCAATCCTTAAGTTATCCCTGACGGAAGTTTGGACATTTGTTGTGCAGTTTTGAAGCAAATATCAAAGAAAATGATTATTTTTAAGTTCCTTATTATTGTAAAATGTTTACAATTCCATAAAAATGTACTATTAATTAATTTCCTTTGTCTTTTACACAAATGCTCCACTCACAATGCAAAAGAAGAGCTTAAATAAGTAGAATCGGAAATTTGGTCATTCAGCCAGTGGTTGTGGTTAGTGAATTCCAATGAACATTTGCGCGAGTCTGTACTCTGCTCTCAACGTGAGAATTAACCGAATCAGCTTGATTTTCGCGGTTACCCGGGACAATTCAATTATAAGTGAAACCTTGACTGAGGTTAGCTGAAAAAAATAAGACAAAATTAGATGTTATCTGTCCCATACCATCTTTTATTTCGATTTGCATCTTAAAGGCTCGACATTATCGCAAAGTTTTGTAAAATTTTAAAATATTGTTTCAATTAGTTTTTTAACACTTCTACTACTTTTTTTTTACTTCTATTACGCAACGTCCCCAAGTAATTAGGCCATTGCTGAATTAATTTTCCGCGCGGTTCTCAATTTCATTGTACTTAACGACGGATTGGTTTTTATAAAATTAGAAAAAGAGCCCATTTTAGAAGCGACTGAACGTTCTTAAGGGCGATTTCATTTTCTGGTCGACTTAACGGCTCGTAAATGGTGCAGTTAACAGGTGGACAGTAAAGAGAGTACTAAAGTTATACATGAAGTGGGAGGAACTGAAAAAGCTTTCCACGAGAGAAATTGTTCAACAAGCATCTGCTCGAAATAGCCTTACACGTCAGTTCGTCAAAACCATTATTTATTTTGCACCGCACAAGAGAAATTTAAATACAATGCCTTCAACTTGAGCACGTTTCTCATTCAGGAAAACAGAATTTAATTGCATTAATAACCGGTTTTTCATTGCCTTGAAAAAATCCAACACGAAGAACATCTTGTCAAAATTTTGTTAAAGTAGGAAACTGGGATGTAGATTGATGGTCTTGTAAGCAGCAAAAAGCTTGCTTTTTGATTCAAGTTTGGCAGAGTTTAGAATATTTATCAACTCCTTTTTGCCTCTCAAGCACTACGAGCAGCTTTAACGATTTTCAATACCCGCTCTAAGCGTGTTATCTGCTTTTTATCTAAAGAGGTGAATAGCATGTAAACCTGCATAATCTCGTTACTCGATCGAGTGGACTGGAGTGGACAGGAATTACAAACAAATCTCTAGTTTTAATGCAGTTTATACACAGCTTTTGTGTCTCATTTTATTGAAGATATAAAAAGCTTCATTTCAGCTTGTCAAATTAATTAATATTAAAAGTACAAAGGAATAATGGAATAAAGAGGCTTTAAAAGAAACAAAAATTATATAAAATGACAATTGAGACTTATATAATTTATTTATTTATAATCTTTTAGACACTTTTTGTTATTTATGCACTGTAACTTTTGCATTTACTAATTTCTCTTTTTTTCAGATTATAGATTTCTTCACCTTTATTCTTCAGAAGAATCGAGAACGTACTTTTGTTCCACGTGTTCAAATGCACAATTTGTTTCTCGTTCTTAAAAGGTATCAGTTATATCGACAATGTAAATCATTTTAAAAAGAAACTGTTGAAGTGGTTGCAACCCTGACGGTATCTAATCAGAATTTTCATTCATTGCTTCCTGCTCTTTCTTTTTCACAATGAGCGTCAGGACGTCACTGATTTGTTTTTACCCACATCGGATTCATGCATCTTTGTTGATACTGGAATGCAAAAACTGATAATTTAACAAAACTAGTGGAAAAGTATGTTCTATTCATAAATTGGAGAGAGGGAGTAGAAGAATTGTTATTGCTCACTTTTTTCTACCTTCTTTTATTTTATGACGTGTTTAATATAAGCTCTGCCTATACGCTTGTTATTAAGCCCATGATGTAGCTGAGCTCAATGAATCTAACCGTCTCACGTATGCTCTTGTGACAGTTAAATCCATCGCAAAGTATTATAGAGATGTCGTGACGGTATTACAAATGTTGTTCACCGAAAAAAAATTACAGAGAAGATTTGCTTTTTCAAACTATAATGTAATAATTTATAGAAGATTCGGTAATAAAATCCGAATTCAAACTTCTAAAGAAATAATTAAAACCAAACAAAAAAAGTTATTACATTAATATTTCCCCAGACACTTGAGGATTTTTCCCATACTGGAATCAGTTATATCAGAGGAAATTTAAATTAATTCACTGAATCGACAAAACTCGATAAATTAATTTTGTTGGGTGCCAGACTTCCTGCGAAGTCACTTACTGACTTAACTCACGAAAGACTGACTTCACAATTCTCAACTTAAAACTTCACGAAAACCATTAAACTAATAAAATTCCTAATAATCATGACCAAAAGGTTAGATTCAACTCAAATTTCTGTGACCACCAATTATCAAACGAAAAGAAAGGAATAGTTTTATCTGAGGGAGTAGGCATTATGAAAAAATAAAGCTTGAATAAAATAAATAAAATAACATTTATTCTGATAGGTTTTTAGTTAAAACAAAAGATTGAATTTTGAATAAGATTAATAAAATAATTACAAAAGAAACGATTCTACTGAAACACGAGGTCTGGATAACCTTAAAAAGTTCGGATGATGCCAATATTCGCCGATTAGAGACATAGTCAATTAAAGAAATTAACTCACCAAATCTATCAATAATCGTTTGAACTACTCGTAATAATAATAACTTTCGATACGTTTTTATAAATTTTTCAATTTAAAAATTAATATACGATTCAGAGATATATATAGTTTCTCTCTTTTTTTTGACTCAATCGTCGTATTTCGTGACCAAAACGTAAGTGTCGAATCTTTTCCTTTCCGCTCAAGTTCCCCTCTTGCGTCAATCCTCCCATAGTTTCACCAAATCTCATTGGTCCTCCTGGAACTCGTGGAATTCTCTGATTAGCTAAGATTGAGTTACCAGACATGACAATCTGGCTGGCGGGAACCTTTGAATAGACTTCAACACTTCTTTTAACTAATCAAAATTAATCAACTCCAACAAAGATCTGAACATAAAATTCATAAAAATTTAACTCAGAGATCAAGTTTGAACTTACCCTTAATAGCCTGGGGTCTTGTTCTTTGAATCTCAATAGAGTTAAAACATAATAAAATCGGGATGATTATGGCGAAGAATGCCGATAATCTAGAAATCTGACTTAAGAAGGATTCCAAATATGAAATCAATTTATTTTGAATGAATAGAACTTATTCTTTAAAAGCAGTAATTGATATAAGTCTATATTTGAATAAAGGACTAATAGACTTATCTATCCACGTCAATCAGTGATGTTCCCTGGTTTTTGGAAGGATATTCCTCATCAATTCATCAATATCGAACAGTAGAATCCATAAAGAGAGGTTGGTAAAACTTTTGGCATAAAGGTTGGTTTCGGCGACTTCCCTCGAAGTTCCCCGAAGTTTGACGGATTGAGTTTACATACAATAATCAAAACAAAATATTTCCTTAACCTTAAAGTCAATTAAACATTAAAATTTTTCTGTAAATGTGGTTTATTTGAATTTATTTTATAGTGGTTTATTTGAATTTTAAATTTTATCTAGTAAGGTTGAGTGAACTAAGTCTTTGGAATTATCAGAATCCAGTCAGGTAGAAACTTTGTGAGTTACAGAATTTATAAAAATTCTGTAACGTCACAAAACAAACATCGTCTTTGGAATCCATTCTAGAATCGTCATTCATTCAAAACAAAATCTTCTAGAAGACTCTCAATTTTAAACCTATAAAGAAACACGTCATTTGCAAGATTAGACTGCTTATCTCCATTTGAATATCAATTTTTCATAATCTAGTTACCGTGCTATTCCCTGTTGGAATTATTGTTACAACTTACAAAAGCCGCAATTCAGTTGAGACTCAATTCTCTAAAGTGCAAACTTCAAAGCCATTTAATTTTCAACAGAGTTTACTCTAAAGGAACTTGAACCATAATAGACTCGACAGTGTAGAGGCTCAATTCCGAATGGTTTCAGTTTTAACAAAACTTGATTCCCGAAGGTCGAGGTTTTCAAGAAACCACTTTTATAAATTAGCCTGTAAATTGAACGATAAATTAACTGATGCAGGGTAACTGACACTCGAGGAACTGGGAAAAAATGGTGCAGGCAACCTGTATGGAATCAGTGAAAAAAGGAGGAAAGAAATGAAAAAGTAGAAACGTATGCAACTCATGGAAACTTTCAGCAGCCGTTTTTATTCCCACTGCGGTCCTCATCGTCCTCATGGCCCTTTTTTTCGCCTGTGGTGAGGTCCTGCTATATTGAAACGACGCTCAGACGCGTACTGGCAATAAATACCTTGTATAGGAAAAGCTCGAGTTGAGCGGAGTATCATTTCAATGGAAAAGTCTCTCCCCTTGCCCATGGGCCACGTTTCTACCGATTCTCACGTATCTTCGCCAACTTTTCCCAGTTCGATGAAAGTGGTTTCTCCCTCCGCAGAGAAAATTTTTCCAATAAAAGCAACACAACCATCTTATTTGATGATTATTATCTTTTCTCATCTTTACGTTTGCTTTGGTTGTTTAAATTCTAATTATTCTATGCTCATTACAATTGTAAGCCTTCCTCATGGAAAATAGCTTTTATTCAAGAATAAAGGATTATTTACTCAAGTCCTTAACGAGCAATGAGACAAGACAAATTTGAAATAGACAAATTAAATTCTTCATTGTTAAACAAAAAGAGAAAATTCGCTAGACGCCTCGAAAACGCGAGCTGCAAACGAAGGAAATTGGATCCTCGAGCCGGAATGAAAATGGTATTAAACGGCTCCGTGGAATTGTCACCGACGTGCAAACACATCGTGAAATTTGCGTCGCGCGAATTCTCCATTTGCAGGTGATCTTCAAAATTTTCATTTACTGTCGGATCTCGTTATTAAAACATTTTGATTCATTTGCGGCAATTGTTAATTAAACTAGTTACCTATTTGAATAATTTAATTACTCGGAAGGTTAGACAATAGTAGCGAAATCAGTTTCCTAATAATTCAAAATTCAAAAAGACTGTTTGAGAAGAGCTTTAAAAATATCTAAAGGTCCAATGAATAAATGCATATTATAAGTATCTTTAAGTTAGAAAACTAATAGAATGTAAACCAAAGTAAAACAGGCTGTTCACCATCTACAAGTATTGTTTGTATTGTGGACTTCCAACTAACAACAGTAATAAAAGAGTCTCTTCCCACTTTTGGGATGCTTCTCCTACTTCTAGGCGGTGCTTTCGTATGCTCCGCCCACTTATAGGCGGTGCTTACGAATGCTCTTCCTACTTATAGACGGTGCTTTCGTATGCTCCGCCCACTTATAGGTGGTGCTTGCGAATGCTCCTCCTACTTATAGGCGGTGCTTGTAAATAATCCGCCCACTTCTAGGCGGTACTTACGAATGCTCCTCCTACTTATAGGCGGTGCTTGCGAATGCTCCTCCTACTTCTAGGCGGTACTTACGAATGCTCCTCCTACTTCTAGGCGGTGCTTGCGAATGCTCCTCCTACTTCTAGGCGGTGCTTGCGAATGCTCCTCCTACTTATAGGCGGTGCTTGCGAATGCTCCTCCTACTTATAGGCGGTGCTTGCGAATGCTCCTCCTACTTCTAGGCGGTGCTTTCGTATGCTCCTCCTACTTCTAGGTGGTGCTTTCAAATGCTCCGCCCACTTCTAGGCGGTGTTTGCGAATGCTTCTCCTACTTATAGGTGGTGCTTGCGAATGCTTCTCCTACTTATAGGCGGTACTTGCGAATGCTCCTTCTACTTCTAGGCGGTGCTTGCAAATGCTCCGCTCACTTCTAGGCGGTGTTTGCGAATGCTTTTCCTACTTACAGGTGGTGCTTGCGAATGCTCCTCCTACTTCTGGGCGGAACTTGCGAATGCTCCGCCCACTTCTAAGTGGTACTTGCGAATGCTGCTCCCACTTTAAGGCGGTGCTTTCGACTGCTCCTCCTATTTCTAGGTGGTATTTAGAATGCTCCTTCAATTGTAGATGACGCCTTAAAAAGTCCTGCCTACTGAGAAATGGTTCATGTGAATGCTCCGCCTTATTATGGGTGGTGTTTTAAAAGATTCCGCCCACTAAGAGGCGTTACTTACAAAATATCTCCCCTTATTAAAAAAGATTGCAGAAATAAAGTCTGATATAAAAATATAATCATCAATTGTAATTCCTGAAACGTATTTCTTAAAACATTGTTATGAAAATCGATTTTTGGAAATCATCCCTTACGTTTCTAATGAAACAGGAACTGTTAAGCATCAAGTGGTTAAAAATTCAAGTCATCATGTGAAGTAGCACGAAACGGATGGTTCAGGTCAATCGAAATCGCGGAAATGTGTTGATTTAGCAATCAGAGTAGAGAGTTAGTAATTACGGTCGGAACATCGGAATCATTTGTTTGTGCATTGTTGCCGCAAAGCATTGTTGCCCTTCGAAACGCACAGTACACTCTCCCCACTTCCTCCTTCACAGGAATTTCCCCACCTTTAACTGAGAACAAACGACTATCGGCTTGATCCCCTCTTCTCCCTTTCAACCTCGATCCTTGCCCGACTTCAATCCCAGCATTTCAAACTATTCCAGACAAATTCTACATTTGTGCACGCGAACATAATTTTGCACGCAAATCGTAACTAATATTCTTAATGAAGCAATACATAGATCGAAGAAAAAATTCTCGAACAGAAAATTGTATGTTTAATTCCGAATGTTATGGAATTTTGAATCCTTGGTAATCATTTGATCATTTGGATCTTTGTAAATTCTTACAATCTTTTGTATTAAAAATTTTTGTAAATCTCTTTAAAAAATCTTTTAAAAACTTTTGGGATTTAAGAAGTGGGAATAAATCTTTGGTTAAACGGAAGTTTAAATAACAGAAGTTGGTAAACTTCCAGAGCTGGATACCATCAAGAAAGAAATACAGAATGCAGAAGGTGGTGGGAAAGGGGGAGTTTGGAACCCAGATTATTGCTTCAATATTGCTCGATGCCAGACGTAGTTACTTCTACGTAAACCGTACATGCACGTGAACACACGTGTGCGGAAGGGGGGCAGCATAGCAGCGTTATTAAGCCATCTCTTACCAGTTATATCCTCGTAGAAGACTTCCTTTTCGCTTGAAATCCCTGGTCGCAGCATACCAAGAGTTTCAGCAGACTGACGCAAACATTAGTTCACTCATTCATTTTACTTCAGGGGATCAAGTTTATTTTTGGAGTAACTATGCTCATTTTCAGAAAATTGCGCAGAAAAATATCATACTAAAAAATACCAGATAGGTAAAATCCTACGACCGTCTGGAGGGTGAATAAGAATTTCGGATATAAGTTTAAATGGGTCGGGACTCAAGTAAGCTCCGCCCATAAGTAGGCGGATCCGCAAGTTTCCGCAAATAGATGAAGCTTTTGCAATTATGTTTAGGCGTCACCCCGAGTAGATGGATCATGTTCAAGTATCCGCCCTAAATAGGCGGAGATTTTGCAATTACCGAATAGAAGTAGGCGTACCCTCTAATAGTACCAACCCTAAGTAGGCAGATCTTGGTCAAATGTCCACCTTAAGCGGGAGGATTTCTTGCAATTACAGCCTATAAGTATGCGGAGCCTCTGCAAGAACCTCCTCTAAGTAGGCGAAGCCTCTGTAAATACCTCCTCTAAGTAGGCAAAGCCTTTGCAAGTACCTTCTCTAAGTAGGCGGAACCTCTGCAAATACCTCCTCTAAGTAGGCGTACCCTCGGCAAGTACTTCCTCTAAGTAGGCGGAGCTTCGGCAAGTACCTCCTCTAAATAGGCAAAGCCTTTGCAAATACCTCCTCTAAGTAGGTGGAGCCTTTGCAAATACCTCCTCTAAGTAGGCGGATCCCCTGCAAGTACCTCTTCTAAATAGGCGGAGCCTCTGCACGTTCCTGCTCTAAGTAGGCGGGACCTCTGCAAGTGCCTCCTCTAAATAGGCGGACCCTCTGCAAGTACCTCCTCTAAGTAGGCGGATCCTTTGCATGTACCTCCTAGAAGTAGGTGGAGCCTTTGCAAATACCTCCTCTAAGTAAGCGGATCCCCTGCAAGTATCTCCTCTAAGTAGGCGGATCCCCTGCAAGTACCTCCTCTAAATAGGCGGATCTTCGGAAACTACCTCCTCTATGTAGGCGAATCCTCTGCAATTACCTCCTCTAAATAGGCAAAGCCTTTGCAAATACCTCTTCTAAGTAGGCGGATCCTTTGCTGTACCTCCTAGAAGTAGGCGGATTCTCTGCAAATACCTCCTCTAAGTAGGCGGAACCCCTGCAAGTACCTCCTCTAAATAGGTGGTGCCTCTGCAAGTACCTCCTTTAAGTAGGCGTACCCTCGGCAAGTACATACCTTAAGTGGGCGGAGCGTCTGGAAGTTCCAGCCCTAAGTAGGCGGAGTTTCTACAATTTCCGCCTATAAGTAGACAGATCTTCTAGAGCTGCTTATTCTAAGCATCTTTTTTTAAAAATATTTGGAAATCCATCATGTCTGACGGGATTTAATGCCCGTTTTATATTTTAAGAAGGAGATCATTTTAATTTACCGTTTGTAGTAGAGTTGTAACAAATTCATGTTTCACGCTTACCAACTGCAAATTTAATAGTCAGAATTTTCGTAACTCGGCACTTGAGTGATAAAAATTCACGTCGTTAACTAATGAGCAGACTTTTTCAATTTCTCGCAATTATTTTATGGAAATGTAAAGTTTTTCATTAACACGAGATGCTCTTAACTCAGCGTGAAACCGTTCACTGATATTTTACTGGCTCGGCAGAAACTACAGTTTAAACTTTTCTCTGGTAGCGACATATCGTACTAGTTGTTATGAGCAAATTTGCTTGCTCCACTAACTTTTGCAGTTCATCGTAATAAATTCTCTTTTCATTGTATCAAACTTTTGCTAAAATTAATGCACCCAAGTTGATGGAATTCCATATCATTAATTGGATCGCGAAAGTCCATAAACAAAAAATCACTTTTACGAGATATCAAGAGACCACATCAACATAAAGCGTGTCTGTAATTACTTTTCGTAATAAACGAAAGATTAAAATCACCGGAACTAATTCTCAATTAGAGTAATGATTTCAATTAGAGTAAGGGTACAAATCATAGAGAAGTAAAGTAAAGATTTAAATCTTTCTGTAATTGAGCAAAACGGGGATATAATTTGAAAAAAGATTTCTTATTGGAATTCAGAGCGCTATGAAAGAAAATGTTGCTGGAAGGAAGAAATGAAGCTGGGGGTTTAAAAACCTAATCACGGAGTGTCATAACACGTGAGGGAGGAATGGTTGGCACGAAGGCGAGCTCGAGCCGAGCCAAGTGGGTGAATTTAAGGTCAAATAAAGTTGCTAACCCACAACCATCTTGAAACATGCTTGGTATAAAGGATAGGCAACACTTTATGTTCTATGGCCCCATGCATACGATAGCAGACAGAATGCTCGGTAGTTTTCTCTACGTATCGTCTTACTTGCGGGGTAGATTTCGGCATTTTACAGCTCTTGGCACGTTTCGGGAATAATCTTCCCCAATCGTAAATAGCCATTTTTCACCCTTTTCAACCAAGCTCTAATGTCCAAATTAGCAAGTAAATGAAATTTGTGGCTCTTTTTATCTAATAAATTTCAGTGAAGAATTTTCCTAACACGCGCAACTCCCCACAATAAAACAGCTCGTTCATCAAGTCTTTACCCAAAAAAAGTAATTTATTTTTCAACATTAACTGCCCTGGAAATATATTTCGCCCCGTGATGTATTATATAGTCCAATCTGCCTACCGAGTTCCGAAACTTTTCTTTTAACCACAACTATAAATTATTCATTGGACTTTTTAAAGTAGGAACATGTCTGTTGGTACTTATTCTGTGGAGAGAATAATGTAGGAAAAATTGCGAATAGAAATCTGGGATTTAGTGAAAGAAAAAATAGCCTTAAAAAATCTCAGACATTCAAGGCGTCGACGGTAATTGAGTCACATATATAATCCGGCAAGTGTAGGGGATGAGGGATGAGAAAAAAGGAATAAGTTACGCGGATGGAGTAACTACAGCATAATTCAAAATCTCATTAGACTGCCGCCATGAAGTACAATTTTTTGCCTATTATACTTGAGTAGAAGAAGCACCGCCTTTTCTTCAAAGTATAACATTTTTTTACACATTTAAACTTTCTTTCTAAAAAAGAAATAATTCGATTTTTCTTTTGAACTTACAGGTATCTTGACAATTTTTAAATACATTTTTATCTGACCTTAGAAGAAAAAATATTTACGACCTTTGTGTCCAGTCAGCCTAAATTTCTTTCTGCATGTGTGATATTTGGAGCTGCAATTTTTCTGAACTATGCCCACAGAGCACCAAAAGCTCTCTGAAAATTCCCCTGGAACTTTTACGAAACTTGAAAGTTCCAGAACTTTCCTCAAGGTTGGAAATGTTCAGGAGAATTTTGGTGCTGTACGGATGGTTAGAAAGGGCCTGATAAATACGAGTACATCTAATAAAAGTCGGCTATGGACGGCAGTTAAAAGAAGTTGGTGGGGAAGAATTCATTGTGGGGTGATTTAATTGTTACATGATTGTTAGCGCCAAGTTATTTTTAAAGTTAAACCAGGGATGAATAACTAAACAGAAATATAAATGGGACTTGTTTAATCTTTGTGAGTGTTTTTACTTGGATTGGTCGTGGGTCAATCGTCCATTTTAATTTACAATTTGAACTTAGAGAAATCACCTTACCAAAACGCTGACGATCATTTCAAATGGGATAGTACTTGCAAATGCCCCGCCCACTTCTAAGCGGTGCTTTCGAATGCTCCTCCTACTTGCAAGTGATCCGCCCACTTCTAGCCGATGCTTACGATTGCCCCTCCTACTTATAGGCGGTGCTTGCGAATGCTCCTCCTACTTGCAAGTGATCCGCCCACTTCTAGCCGCTGCTTACGATTGCCCCTCCTACTTATAGGCGGTGCTTGCGAATGCTCCTCCTACTTATAGGCGGTACTTGCGAATGCTCCTCCTACTTATAGGCGGTACTTGCAAATGCTCCTCCTACTTATAGATGGTGCTTGCGAATGCTCCTCCTACTTATAGGCGGTACTTGCGAGTGCTCCTCCTACATATAGGCGGTACTTGCGACTGCTCCTCCTACTTCTAGGCGGTATTTAGAATGCTCCCTCCATTGCAGATGATACCTTAAAAAGTCCTGCGTACTGAGAAGTGGTTCATGTGAATGCTCCGCCTTATTGTGGGTGGTGTTTAAAAAGATTCCGCCCACTAAGAGGCGTTACTTACAAAATATCACCCCTTATTTAGCACCGGATTTTCAGTCCGTCTTTTTAACTAGGGGCGCTGTATTAGCACCTCCTTGATGATAGCAAACAACTCTTAGTCTGGTGTTCAAAGCGGAAAAATGTCCCTGCTCTCATCCCGTCATAGATATTGAATAAATCGTGATTCCTGATCAGGAGATCTGACGATCAGGTGAGCCACATAACCTAGAAATATTGAGTTAATTATCGTAGCAAGTTCACAAGGAAGCAAAAATAGGTGGGATACTGGATATTTAAATTGAAAAACTTGAAGGCAAATATTGAGGTAAGTGTTAATTACTGATAAGGACAATATGCTTTTTAACCCTCATAAAATGCAGTGTCCCGAACACGAGGAGTGTAAAGAAAGGATAGGTGGAGCCTCTGGAGGAAGGGAACGTCGCAGAACAGAAGTTGGCGAAACTTACCGCATTGTTGTGGTGTTGACGACGGTGAACTTGTTTGAAAGCTCGAGCAAAAGGGGTTGACGCAAAGGGTACTCTGGGGTCGTCCGGGGCGGCAAACCAGTTTCGGGCCAACGCCAAAGTGTACAAGAAGAGAGAGATGGAGAAGACGTCGGTACACAATATGCACGCAGTGCTTGTGTGCATTGTGGGAAAATTGGAGGTAACTTTCCAACTTCTGGATGGAAAACAAAGTCCACCGTGTCTTCGCTTCAAGACACGAGCTCAAGAAACTTGCAGCAAAGAAATTCCTCAAGAACACAAGAAATTTTTAACCGAGAAAATCGAAGCTCATACATCGCTTGCAGTAAATTCAATTTTTAGCATTTGTTAAATTCTTATTTTCAGACAATAAAATGTTTTTTTAGAAACTTCTTTTTTGCAGAATAATGAATTTAGTGCTCTTCTGCTATTCATGTTGCGTAGAACGTAAAAGAAATTTTGAAATGTGATTTCCTGCAAGGAAAAGGAAGCTCGTTACACGCGCGGATTGTGATCCTTGGCTGAGGGAGGAGAAACAAGCAACGACGCGTTAAGACGTGACAAGAGGCGACGTGAATGGGAAAAGAAAAGAAAATGCAGGCGGAAAAAGTGCACCGGAAAATTCGATTCACTGTAACTTGCAGGCTTACTTAAAGAAATACTTTTTCAAGTGGTTTTAAAAATATAAAAATGGGTGTTTTAATTGGTAATAAGTGTCTGTAGGATTAACTTAGAATACAGTTAATAAATAAATAAAAACCAGTTCAATTAAAAAAAACATCACTTCAATTATAATATTAAAATTTCACCATTAGGACAAAACCACAAAAGTTAATTTGTAAATGATTATTAGAATTTAAAAACAGTATACGCGTATTAAAATAAATTTAGTGTGTCTTTTCAAGTACTTCCTATAAGTAGACGGAGCCTCTGCAAGTACTTCCTCTAAGTAGGCGGAGCCTCTGCAAGTACCTCCTCTAAATAGGCGAAGCTCCTGCAAGTACCACCTCTAAGTAGGCGGAGCCTTTGCAAATACCTCCTCTGAGTAGGCCGAACCTTTGCATGTTTCTCCTATAAGTAGGCGGAGCCTCTGCAAGAACCTCCTCTAACCAGCCGGAGCCTCTGCAAGTAACTCCTCTAAATAGGCGAAGCCTCTGCAAGTACCTCCTCTAAGTAGGCGGGGCCTTTGAAAATACCTCCTCTAAGTAGGTGGAGCCTCTGTAAGTACCTCCTAGA
>WNHD01002415.1:0-20795 GCA_011057455.1 Ganaspis sp. Gsp50 | reverse complement strand
AATTATTAAAAAATGTTAAAGGTTGATTTTTGTAAAAAATCCATCTATAAGGAAGCAAAATTTTCATGAAATGAATATAATTTTCTACTTGTTTTTTTTGTTTTTTTTTTTAAAATAGTAAAGTAATTTTATTCTTATTCTGTGTGTATTTTTTCTTATTTCTGTGTATTTTGGAAATTTCATTTGTAATTTTAAAGCATTTGAAATATAGGAAACGAAATTGAAAAACAAGGATTTTATGGCGAAAAATTACAAATGAAATAAATTACAAGCTTTTGAATAAATAATTAAATTTTGTTTCAGGTTGGCATTGAAGACGTGAAACGTGTTTATTCTTTATTCCTTGACGAAAATAGATCGACGCACTTCTTGAAAGAATATCAGGACGATTTTATGTTTAATGAATTAGGTCAGTAGAATTGATTGCTTTTTGTTTGGAAAAAAGTACATTTATTTGCGAATGGAAAATAATTGATCTTTTTTTATAACAAATATTTTATTTGAAAAATATTTGATCTTTTTTTATAACAAATATTTTATTTGAAAAATATTTGATCTTCTTTCTTTGTAACAAATATTTTATTTGAAAAATATTTGCTCTTTCTTTATAACAAGTATTTTATTTGAAAAATATTTGGTCTTTTTTATAACAAATATTTTATTTGAAAAATATTTGATCTTTCTTTATAACAAGTATTTTATTTGAAAAATATTCAATCAATATTATTATTAAATATTTAATTACTTTTTTGCACGATTTTTCTCTACTTTCTTTTACTTCGAAATCTTTTTTTTACACTTATTTTAAAATCTCTTATTTATTCTAGTAGTATAAAAACAGATTTTTACTTTTGTTGTAATTGAAATTGTTATCAAATTCTCTTTTTTTTCAGTGGATCAAAACATGGATACTTCGTAATTAAAACCAGACAATGTTTATTCAACTGCAAGTACTTCTTTTATTCCATTACCATTAGCAGTTATCGTCCGATTTTTATCATCATAAGAAAACCAAGATTTGATTACTTTAGATTTTTAACTTTATTAAGCAAAATGAGTCATATTAATATGAAAAAACACTGAATTTCTACGCTACAGACGTTACGGGTATTCAATAAAATTTAAGTTTGTATAAAAATATTCTTTTCACTCTCTTTTTTTTGTCTGTCACTATTGTTGATTTTATTTACATTAAATATAATTATAGGTATTTTTTTAACTACGTGGATTTTTAACTACGTGGTTTTTAACAACATAGTTTTTTAACTATGTAATTTTTTAATCACGTAGTTTTTTAACAATGCAATTTTTAATCACGTAGTTATTTAACAATGTAATTTTTAATCACGTAGTTTTTTAACAATGTAATTTTTTAATCACGTAGTTTTTTAGCTACGTGGTTTTTTAACGACGTAGTTTTTTAACTAAATGATTTTTTAACGACATGGTTTCTAAACGACGTCGTTTTTTAACTACGTGGCTTTTTAATTACAGTTTTTTAAATGCGTAGTTTTTGTTAACTACGTGGCTTTTTAATTACAGTTTTTTAAATGCGTAGTTTTTTTTAACTACGTGGATTTCTAACTACGTTTAGCACCAAGATTTCGATGAACACAGTTTAGTTGTTACAAGATAAACTATTTAATATAAATTATAGTTTTAATTTAAAGCAAATTAATGACAAGAATTTACAGTAGCTTTCTATTCAATTTGTTATTTAACAAATTGTCATTTATACAAATATTATCATTTGTATTATATTCTTTGTACGAATAGAATAGAAAAAAATATCTTAAAAGAAAATCTTCATTTTTGCATTTTTAAAAAGTGGCTTTTGCTTTTCGTTTGGATTCTTGCTTCAATTCTTGAAGCTCGATTCTTGTTTGTTTTTTCTTTGTTTTTGAAAAATTTAGTCTTTCTTTTCTGCAAATTTAACATTTTTAGTTTGATAAATTTACAATGTACTGAATTTAACCTACTTTTCGCTAATTTACTTTCAGCTCAAACTTTTCGTAAATTTGAGAGTTAGTTTGAAATCAACTTATGAAAAGGCCAATTCCTTCAACTTTACAGAAAGCTGCTGTAATAATTTTTGGTGTATAGCTTGAGTTTTATACAATTCTGAAAAAGAACTGGATTTTCATTATTGAAGGCCAATTATCAGTGAGAAAATGCTCAAGGAACTGATTAAGAAAATAATTAAGAAAATTATTGAGAAATGATTAAGAAGTGATTAAGAAATGATTTAAAAAATGATTAAGAAATTATTAAAAAATTATTAAGAAATGATTAAAAAATTATTAAGAAAGATTAAGAAATGATTAAGAAAGATTAAGAAATGATTAAAAAAGATTAAGAAATGATTTATAAATGATTAAAAAATTATTAAGAACTGATTAAAAAAATTATTAAGAACTTATTAAGAAATTATCAAGAATAAATAGCAAAAGGAGTTTAAAATTATTAAAAAATTATGCATTTGATTTTCTTTGCTTTCAGGGGTTAAAGGACGTTTCGAAAGTATTTTTTTCTTTTTCCTAGAAATAAGAGAAATATGATTTTTTTAAAAAAATCCAGTTCCTATTGCTGTAACCCTTCGAGTGATTTCATCCTGTTGTGTTGACAAATCACATCATGATTGCAATGAGGCCACGTTGAATAGCGACAAATACGGCAGCTGGTATTTACACTTTCTTCGTGAGTTTAAATCTTGTCTTGAATGTTCTTGACTGCAAAATGAACAAAATTAAATCGTAAAATAAGATATAAATTTTAATCAAGAGCTGAAGGTTTTAAAATTAGATTAATTATGCGCTTCGACGTGAAAGGATTTAAACGATTCGATAATAAATAATAAACTACTATTGAAAATAAATAAATGTCATAAATTAATGAATGAAATGAATATAAATAAATAAATGTCATAAATAAATGAATGAAATAAATATAAATAAATAAATGTCATAAATAAATGAGTGAAATAAATATAAATAAATAAATTTTATAAATAAATGAATGAAACAAATATAAGCAAATAAATGTCATAAGTAAATGAGTGAAATAAATATAAATAAATAAATGTCATGAATAAATGAATGAAAAAAAATTAAATAAATAAATGAATAAAAACGAATACATAATAAACAATTGCGCGGGAACAGAGATAAAAACTAATAAATAAACTAATAAATATTTGTACATATTACGAAAGACTGAAAAGTGCAAGATAAGATTGAATAAATAATTGATAATGAAATTAGTAAACAACTGTTGGAGATTGAAAAGTAATGGTTGGAAAAAAGTGTAAAAATGGTTGAAAGTATTTCATGCGCAATTGAAATATAATTTTCCAATATCCGGATTCTGCAATGTATTGCATCACATAAATAGTTAAAGAGAAGATAAAAAAGATGCTAATTGAAAAATGTTGCTAAGTAAACGAGTTTATTTGAGAGATTTAAAGAGGCACGTTCTCTAAATGGCATTTTCTACATTCTACTTTGGCACTATGATTTTAAAAGTGAGCAAACGCCAATTTTACTCGGAAGAAGGATTAAGGGTAGATAAATTTTATAGAACTAGTCCTTTGCGACTTGAAATGTCCGGCTGCAATTTAATGCAATTCTTAAAACTGGATTTTAAACAAAAAAAAGAATGACTTGATTTTTTTCAGTGAAATAAGCGCGTGTCTAGCGGAGAGAAAGAGACTGGTTCCAGATTATCGAAATCTCCTTTACTTATGGCACGCTCATTAAAATTTTATCATTGCGTCAGAAGCAAATTAATGAGAGCGTAAAAACTATAAACTCTAATCTATAGATAGAGGGCTTAAATCTGATGACAGAAATAGCAAGAGACTAGTTCTATAACATCGAGATCCTTTAATTTTATAATCAGTGCCCTCTGCTAAATTAATTTTCTGATTATAAAATTACAGGATAAATAAAAGAGACGCTTTATTTTAATCTCTTGAATTAAATGATAGTTTAATTGAAAAAAAATGATATTTAAAAAATGATGACACGATTAGAGAAATACGAGATTTAAATAATATCAGACATTAGGCCTAATATACGTTAGGCCTAATATCTACGTATATATGTAGTTACTGATTTTTAATGGAAATAGCGCAAATTATTCTTGGCAATAATATTTAAAAAGCAGTCTCACTTTTTGCCAATTGCTTACCTGTTATTAATTTCACTTCATCGTCGGGTTTAAATGATGCCTGGGACTTTTTGTCCTTCGATATAAAACCGAATCCATAGCCAACCTTGTAGACTGGCAAAGGTATTACGGTTGATGAAACTGGCACCATTACTGCAAAGAAAAATACTTTTTATTATCATACATTAAATCAAATTTTACGTCAATTACTTTCTCTTCTTAACGAGCAGAAAAACGTCTCTTTTTAAAAAAAACGCCACTTCTGCCTCTTTAACTCGACAATGGTTTTGCAAATTTCTTTTTAGTACAAAAAAAAAATTGAAATATCATGGAATTTTCATTTATACCGCGGAAGTTTATTTTTTAATTTAATTTCATTGTTTTATGAAGTTTATTGTAATTTACAAGAATTAAGAATGTATTTAAAATGTCATTGAGATATTTTAAAACACTTTGAATTTCTTTAAAATATTCCAAAACACTTAAAAGTTGTTTAAAATACTTCAAACTACTTCAAAGTACTTCAAAGTTCGTTCAAATATGAAAACGTACTTAAAACTACTTTAAAATACTTCAGATTACATCAAAATACTTCAAAATGTTTAAAAATACATAAAATGTCTTTAAAATCATTAAAAAAAACTTAAAATGTCTTTAAAATATTTTAAAATCCTTAAAAAAACTTAAAATGTCTTTAAAATATTTTAAAATCCTTAAAAATACATAAAATGTCTTTAAAATAATTAAAAAAACTTAAAATGTCTAAAATATTTTAAAACCCTTAAAAATACATTAAAATACTGCGAAATACTTCAAACTACTTCCAAATATTTAAAAATACTTAAAATTACTTCAAAATGTTTAAATTTACTTAACATTACTTTAAGATACTTTAAAATATTTCAAAATACTTCAATTTTTTTTTAAATATTTAAAAATACTAAAAATATCTTTAAAAAATGCTAAAATACTTAAAATTACTTTAAAATGCTTCCAAATACTTTCCAATACTTCAAAGTATTTAAAAACACTTAAAAATACTTCAAAATGATTAAATTTACTTAAACTTAATTTAAAATAATTTTAAATACTTTAAATTACTTTTCAAATATTTCGAAATATTTAAAAATACTACAAATGTTTTTAAAATATTTAAAAATACTAAAAATATCTTTATAAAATGCAAAAATACTTAAAATTACTTTAAAATGCTTCCAAATACTTCCCAATACTTCAAATTATTTAAAAACACTTAAAAATATTTAAATTTACTTAAAATTGCTTTAAAATACTTTAAAATTTTTCAAAATATTTAAAAATACTTCAAATGTTTTTAAAATATTTAAAAATACTAAAAATATCTTGAATAAATTCCAAAATACTTAAAATTACTTTAAAAACACTTCAAAATACTTCAAAATGTTTAAGTTTACCTAAAATTACTTTAAAATACTTCAAAATATTTAAAAATATTTAAAAATACTTCAAATGTTTTAAAATATTTAAAAATACTAAAAGTATCTTGTAAATATTTTGAAATACTTAAAACTACTTTAAAATACTTCGAAATACTTCAAACAGGTTTCAAATATTTAAAATGACTTAAAATATCTTAAAAATATTTAATAATACCGAAAAACACTTTAAAATACATTAGACTACTTTAAAATACTTAAAATATCTTTTAAATATTTCAAAATGCTTAAAACTATTTAAAAATTCTTTAGATTACTTTAAAATTTTTTAAAATATACTTCAAAGTACTTCAAAATATTTAAATGTACATACTTAAAATTACTTGAAAATACTTCAGACTAGGTACGTAAAAATATTTAAAAATACGTAAATAATTAAAAATACTTCAAAACATCCAAATATATTTAAAATTGCTTTAAAATACTTCAAAATACTTCAAAATAGTTCAGAGTATTTAAAAATATTAGTATTTTAATTACTTATTTTACACTTTATAAATAAATAAAAAGATTTTAAAATATCAGTTTTTTATAATATTTTAAAAGTTTTTCAAATACTTCAGAGTACTTCAAAATACTTTAAAACATTTAAAAACACTTCAAAGTAATTAAAATGGTTTTAAAATTAAAAATAATGATCTTGAGTAATTTAAATTTTATAGAAAATTATTTTCGCAATAAGCCTAAGATCAAAATCAATAATAATAATAATAGTAATAATAATAATATTAATAATAATAATAATAATAAAAATATAATAAAATAAGACAGAAAGAGATGTAAGACATTAAATGTAGCATCAAGAATTTCATAAATGCAATAATAAAATATTAGAAGAAAATAAAAAGAATAAAATAATTGTAAAAATAAAATGTTAGGAAGAATAAAATATTAGAAATATTACAATGTTAGAAAGAATAAAATAATTGCAAGAAGAAAATGTTATTAGAAAGAATAAAACAATCGAAATAATAAAATGTTGTTTAAATAATTTTACAAGGCCTTTCAATAATTAGAATTTTTCAAGATATTTCAATTAAATTACAATTATTTAAACAATAAATTGTAAACGAATTTCTTAAGATGTTTCAATTAAATTATAATTATTTAAACAATAAATTGTAAACGAATTTCTTGAGATGTTTCAATTAAATTAAAATTATTTAAACAATAAATTGTAAACGAATTTCTTAAGATGTTTCAATTAAATGAAAATTATTGAAACAATAAATTGTAAACGAACGTAGAAACAAAAATATTAGAAATAATACGAATTTCTTAAGATGTTTCAATTAAATTAAAATTATTTAAACAATAAACTGTAAACGAATTTCTTAAGATGTTTCAATTAAATGAAAATTATTGAAACAATAAATTGTAAACGAACGTAAAAAGAAAAATATTAGAAATACTTATTTCAATTAGATTAAAATTATTTAAACAATAAATTGTAAACAAACCTAAAAGCAAAAATACTAAAAATAATAAAATGTGGAAATAAAATGTTGAACAAATTAAATAAATAAATGTTGAAATAAAATGTTAAACAAATTAAAAAATAAATGTTGAAATAAATGTTATTTTAAAATAAACACAAAATACAATAGAATAGAAATACAATAGCAATAACAAAAATAATGAAAAACTCTAAACAAGTTCCGATTAATTCGAACCAAACACTGGTAAGTATATTAATTTGCTGTGCGCCGATAAATGAAATTAGAAGATGACTATATAAAGGGAAGATGTTTGTTTTTTCAAAAAAATGAAATTCGTGTTGACAGGTGGGAATAACGGGATGATGATGTCAGGTTGCGTGGGCTGCGATTATAGCAAGACGTGATTTCAAGTGCGTGATGCTGGCCTCTGTCTTGATTTACATTCAGCCTCTTACACCACTGCTAATAAGGACTTGAGAAATGATTCCTGGAAGGTGAATTGCAGATCCTGCGGGACGAGACTTGATTCTTTCCATTGCAACCATCACAAATTCATTGCTGAATAAAAGCACTCAAGAATCATATTTATGCAAAAATTTAAGCGTCTTTTAATACGCATAAAAGTACAAGTGGTTCGTGTGATAAAATCCAAATGATTGAGTTTCATCTCTCCTCCTTCCATCCTGGAAGAAAACCCTTTTAAATGAAGATTATGCCACAAGAGAATTGCTGTTATTTTCTGCAAATGAAGAATAAAATTGACGACTTGATTTTAACTGCCGATAGTTCCTGTTCAAGAGTGCCATTTTCATTCCAATTCTACAGATTTTTTGTCTCGCTTTTAAATCCAGAATGATTCTTCAGATGATGATGATTCTTCAGATGATGATTCTTCAAATGCTAACGAAATTGTTCTAACTCTTTTAAAATTGCGACGCATTTTTTGCTAAAGGCAAAAGAAGAGGGTCTTGTCAAAAAAGTCACCAATTGTTCATGATAATTATTTTTCCTGATGTTCTTTTCTTAAACTTTGCACTTTTTCTTTTCTTTAAAATTCATTTCATTGTCTTCTTTGTAAATTTTGCCTTTTTTCATTTATTTAGAATTCATTTCATGGTTCTTTTATTAAATTTGGCCTTTTTTCATTTTTTTAAAATTAATTTCTATTGATTTTGATTTTCTTTTGATTTCAATTTCTTGTTTTATATCAACTTTTTGTATTTTAATTTTCTTCTAATTTTTATTTCCCATTCCATATTTTTAAACACTTCTGGGATTTAGAATTTGTGATACGTTTTTGGTATTCTACAAGTTTGTGGCTTATTTTTTTGCTTTCCATTTAGGATACATTCTTCTTTTTATTTTCAAATTGAATAAAAAATTAAGCAGACATTATTTTCATAAAGTAATAAAGTAGACATTATTTTTGAAAAGTAATAAAATAGACATTATTTTTGAAAAATAATAAAGTAGACATTGTTAAAGAATAATGAATTAGAAATTTTTGGAAAATAATAAAGTAAAAATTGTTGAAAAAGAATAAAGTAGACATTGATGAAAAATAATAAAGTAGACATTGTTAAAGAATAATAAAGTAGAAATTTTTGGAAAATAATAAAGTAGACATTGTTGAAAAAGAATAAAGTAAACATTGATGAAAAATAATAAAGTAGACATTGTTAAAGAATAATAAAGTAGAAATTTTTGGAAAATAATAAAGTAGACATTCTTGAAAAACGATATAGTAGAAATTTTTAAAAAACAACGAAATGGAAATTTGTAAAAAATAATGAAATGGAATTTTAAAGAAAGATAACTAAATTGAATTGTCGATTTGTAATTGACCTGATTTTTGATTGCGTTTATATAAATATAAATTTAATTTTACAATTGCGTCATATTGACGTATTTCGAATGGAACATAGAGGAGTATAAAATATTAAACAGAGCTCAGTTCTATCATTCGTGTCAGCAAAGCTCTTAATTAAACAAGTGCCTTATCGAGAGAGCGATTCAGGTGTAGTACCTCTCTAATCAATCGATACCCGATTAAAAGCATTTAGTAAACATTTTCAAAGCAACTCGTCGGACATGCCAAACATAATCGACCAATGAAATCAAAATACAAATGAAAGAAATCTGAAAATTCTTTTAAAATCCACAAAACCGAATCAATCAATTTTCAATGTGATTTCAATCGAGAATTCCAATACCTTCTTTTCCAATTTTTAATTCCAATTCACAATTTTAACTCTCAATTTTCAATATTTTAACTCTCAATTTTCAATATTTTAATTCACTATTTTAAATATTGTAATTCACAATTTTAAATATTTTAATTCACAATTTTAATTCTCAATTTTCTTTATTATAATTCACAATTGTAATTCTTAATTAACTTCATTTTAATTCACAATTTTAGTTCTGAACTTTATTTTAATTCACAATTTTAATTCTCCATTTTCTATATTTTCATTCACAATTTTAATTCTCAATTTTCTTTATTATAATTCACAATTGTAATTCTCAATTTACTTTATTTAAATTCACAATTTTAATTGTGGATAATTTTGATTCTGAACTTTATTTTAATTCACAATCTTAGTTCTAAACTTTCTTTATTATAATTCGCAATTTTAATTCTCAATTTTCAATATTTTAATTTTCAATTTTCAATATTTTAATTTACAATTTTCAATATTTTAATTTACAATTTTCAATATTTTAATTTACAATTTTCAATATTTTAATTTTCAATATTTTAATTCACATTTTTCAATATTTTAATTCACAATATTAATTCTCAATTTTCTTTATTATAATTCACAATTGTAATTCTTAATTTGCTTAATTTTAATTCACAATTTTAATTCTCAATTTTCTTTATTATAATTCACAATTATTGTAATTCTTAATTTACTTTATTTTAATTCACAATTTTAGTTCTGAACTTTCTTTATTATAATTCGCAAATTTTAATTCACAATTTTAAATACTTTAATTCAAAATTTTAAATATTTTAATTCACAATTTTAATTCTCAATTTTCTTGATTTTAATTCACAATTGAAATTGTGAATAATTTTGATTGTGAACTTTATTTTAATTCACAATCTTAGTTCTAAACTTTCTTTATTATAATTCGCAATTTTAATTCTCAATTTTTAATATTTTAATTCTCAATTGTAATTCTTAATTTACTTTATTTTAATTCACAATTTTGAATATTTTAATTCTCAATTTTCAATATTTTAATTCACAATTTTAATTCTCAATTTTCAATATTTTAATTCACAATTTTAATTCTCAATTTTCAATATTTTAATTCACAATTTTAATTTTGAACTTTATTTGAATTCACAATTTTAGTTCTGAACTTTCTTTATTTGAATTCACAATTTCAATTCTCAATTGTCTTGATCTTAATTCTTAATCTTAATTCTTGATATAATTGTAATTCTCCATTTTCTATCTTTTAATTCGCAATTTTAATTCTTCATTCTAATTCCTTACTTCAATTCCTAATTTCAATCCCCATTGCTAAAAATTCAAAAAAGCAAGTGAACCCATTAAAATGGACTTGGACAAAAATCAAAATATAAATTACGAAACTAAAAAGAGTCGAGTTTACAGGTTCTGTTTTCCAGGGAAAAATTGTTTCTTTCAATTTCCTTTCTATTTCCTGGCAGAAAATGATTTCCGGCTATTAATTCGATTTTTTTTCTTTACAGAAATCTTGTAATGAGTCACCGATATTCACTGACGTCTTTGGAACAATATTTATTTGCCAGCAATACTTGGCAAAGATCGCAAAGTCCGAGAAGAGTTCCTGGTGCTAATTAGTCTTGACGACAGTTTCAATTTATTCTACAGGAGATATTCGAATCGCTGGAGAATCCAGGACTCGTTCTCACGTTCTTTTCATCATCGTGATTTCGGTCCCACGATTTCCGAGACTATTTTTTTCCAATAGAAGTAGAGTTGTTGAGTGAAATAGAAGACGGGGAAAAAATTAGAGTGGAACGAATTTCTCTTCTTTGAAATGCAAGTGTCAAATTGTATGGAGGTGAATTTTTTATACAGAGCAAAAAAGACGTCAGTTTCGAAAAGCACATTATTTTTGTGAATGGAAAATAAATCCGTTTTAGATTTATTTCATTCATATTTTTCTATTTTATTTATTTTTTTCTATTTTATTCATATTTTTCTATTTTATTCATATTTTTCTATTTTATTCATATTTTTCTATTTTATTTACATTTCTCTATTTTATTTATATTTTTCTATTTTCTTATAATTTCCGATTTTCACAAAATTGTGGTCTAAATTTTCAAAATATTAATGGGCTTTTATTGTTATGCCCGTCTATTTTGGAAAATACAAAAAAATAAAATGAAAATATTTTCCATGAAAAAATATGAGTAATATTAAAAAAAAAAAATAATAATATTAATAAATATAATATTAATAAATATAAAATATACTAAATATTCTCTCGTTATAAACAAAGATCACAAAAAAAAGGATCACGAAGAGCAGTAAATAAAAAATACTATTCACTTTTTCACGCTCGTTTCTAGAATTTTTTGTTCGTTTCTCGTATATGAGCAGTACCGAGTTTCAATGAGAGTAAAGATTTCATAGATGGTCTTGAAAACTGCGGTGAAAGCGACCGACTTTCCGGATGCAATTTATTTCAAAATATTGAATCATAATTTGAAATTGTCGATCGGGAATTTAATTTTGCTTAGAAATATTTTATTTACGCTATTAAATTTGTTTATTCAATTATGAATTTAATTAGCTGCTTGTAAGTTAGTCAAGACTTCATTTTATTTTTAATTAATGTAGCTAGAGAGAAATTTTTTTCACTGAATTCGAGGGTTTTAAAGAAAGCGTCTGAAAGTAAGAGCGCGAGTGAAAGAAAAAAGAACACGAGGCATTTTTCATTATTGCGTAACTTCTTCCAAACTTTGTATTTTAGTTCTAAACTTTGCCTTTTAGAGAAGAGGATTCGTAAATTTGTTGATCGATTATTCAGTTTAGTTAATTTACATTTTGTTATTAAAGTTAGACTAATAAATTTTTGGAGTTGAATTTTCGTTTTTGATTGCTTTTTATCAAAAAATCAAATGGGGTAATAAATGGAATAATAAATACTAAATGAATGCAAAATACAAAATAGATGGAAAATAAATACTAAATGAATGCAAAATACAAAATAGATGGAAAATAAATACTAAATAAATGCAAAATAAATACAGAATAAATTCAAAATAAATAGTAAATAAATGCAAAATAAATACAGAATAAATTCAAAATAAATACTAAATAAATGCAAAATAAATACTAAATAAATGCAAAATAAATGCAAGATAAATAAAGAATAAGTGAAATAATAAATACTAAATAAATGCAAAATAAATACAAGATAAATAAAGAATAAGTAAAATAATAAATACTAAATAAATGCAAAATAAATACAAGATAAATAAAGAATAAGTAAAATAATAAATACAAAATAAAGAATAAAATTGTTACAAAGAATACAAAAATATTGTTACAAAAATATAAAATTAAAACAACGAAATACAAAAATTAAAAAGGGTGAAGAAAATAAATAATAAATAAAATAATAAATACAAAACAAAGAATAAAATTGTTACAAAGAATACAAAAATATTGTTACAAAAATATAAAATTAAAACAACGAAATACAAAAATTAAAAAAGGTGAAGAAAAGAAGCTGATATTTTAATAAACAAAAAACCGAATCAACGAAATGAGTTATATTAATTAGGTCAATGAAACAAGAGAATAAACGTATCCACGAAATAAATTACATAAACTGAAAATCCTAATTTGAAAGTTGTTTTTATGTTCCAGATCGAGTTTTTTCTTATTTATTTAAAATCACTATAAACTGCAGGATTTTAAGTGATATTCAAAGAAGAAATTTGTAAATTTTAGCAATTAACGATAAAATTAACGATAGAAATTAACGATAGAAATTAACGATAAAAATTAATGATAAAATTAACGATAGAAATTGACGATAGAAATTAACGATAGAAATTAACGATAAAAATTAACGATAGAAATTGATTTTAGAATACAAAGTTTATTAAAACAACTATTAAAAAAACAAAAAACAAAATATTTCCAATTGTTATCTTCATAAATGATTAATTTCAAAGACAAATTTGTTATGATTAATTTTTATGATTTTTTTTTGTTATGATTTTTTCGAATCAATTTGCGTTTCTTTTTTCTTTCAATAATTGAATTTTGTGTGTAAAATTGAAAAGAAAAATTTGAATTGATATTCTCGAAATTGAGTTTCTTATTCAAATTAAAGTTCGAATTTAAAACAAATATTAAATAAATTCAATGATGAATTAATATATTAATATATTAATATTATTTACCGTTTATTATTATATACCATTTATTAATATATTAATAAATGGCATATAACAAATAATTTATTAACTTTAAGCAAACAAATAATTAAAACAAAAGTATAAAGAAAAATTGACAGTAAATGCAAATGAAAAGTGAAAAAAATAAAAAAATGAACAGTTCATAAGTGATGTAATTTATAACTTAAAAATTACGGAAAATGAAAAAAAAACTGACGTAATCACCTGGTTCATAAATATTATCCTCATTGCGTTTATAAATTGTGGGTTTGCCGAAGGTCTCCGTGGCAATACATAGAAGTAAAGTCACACAAATCACTTTAACAAACATTTTTCACTAATTTTTTTTTTTTAAATAAAATTTCTAATTTTGCGGAAACATGACAAAATTTTAAACTTGTTTTTAAGAAGTGCCGCGGTAAAATGTGGATTTGGCGGCACTAGGTGGGCCCCTTTAGTGAAAATAACATTTGGCGAGTGGGGAAAGTTCAACAATGTTATTTCGCGGGATTGTAAGACTCTACTGACGATATATCGAATCAGTGAGTCGACTCAGATGCTAAGTCTTGATCAGAGAAGAGAGTGGACAAGTGAGATGTTCTCACATATTACACCTTCAATCATTTCTTACGAAACCACGCATTTTGAAACTTAGACTCAACTTCCGATTTTCTAGTTAGTAAACGATCTCAAAAATTTTTGGGTGGGAGACGAGTTTGATTAAAATCCAAGGGAGGGCAAGAAAAAATAGGGATATAAGAAATTAGAATAATAAGAAATGAGAATTGTAAAAAATAAGAATGAGAAATAAGAATAAGAAATCAGAGAAAGAAATCAGAGAAAGAAATCAGAGAAAGAAATCAGAGAAAGAAATCAGAGAAAGAAATCAGAATAAGAAATCAGATTAAGAAATCAGAATAAGAAATCAGAATTAGACATCAGAATAAGAAATCAGAATAAGAAATAAGAATTAGGAATAAGAATAAGAAATAAAAATAAGAAATAATAATAAGTATAAGAATAAGAAATAAAAATGAGAAATAAGAATAAGGAATAAAAATAATAAGAAAGAAGAATAAGAAATTAAAATGAGAAATAAGAATAAGGAATAAAAATAATAAGAAAGAAGAATAAGAAATAAAAATAATAAGAAAGAAGAAAAATAATTTATTATTTTAAAAAAAACAAATAAAAAACAAGAAATAATTTCCTCATAGAGGAACTTCTGATCTTTTATGATTGAAATACAAAGTTATGTTTGAAACACAAATTTATTGTTACGTTTGAAACACAAATTTATTGTTGCATTTGAAACACAAATTTATTTTTGCATTTGAAACACAAATTTATTTTTGCATTTGAAACACAAATTTATTGTTGCATTTGAAACACAAATTTATTGTTATTTTGAAACACAAATTTATTGTTATCTTTGAATAACAAATATACGCACGACTTTCGTTGGCCCCTAGAATAGTGGAAACCTCGCTAACGCGGGGCCAACGAAAGTCACGCGTATCACCTTATAGCATCCAGCCCCTCAAATTTATTATTATATTTGAAACACAAATTTATTGTTATGTTTGAAATGCAAATTTAGAAAGTGTGACGTTGAAAGAAAGTTTCAATCAATTGAACATTCGAGAATGTCGATTTTTATTTCAATTGACATGTCAAATTTGATGGATGAGATGGGATTTACTAAACAATTTAGTAGATGGACTATAAAATTATTTACGGTTTGGAATTTCGGATTAAATGTCACCGGAAGCTGTTTCTGAAAATGATGAATGGATAGTAAATCGTGAAAATTCGAGGCAAGCTAAACAAGTGTCTCTTGAATTGTTTTTAACTTTGATTTAAACTCTTTGATTTTAACTCTTTTATTTCATCTCCTTGATTTAGAGTCGTCTAGTGAATTCAGCGTTTCCAAAAGTCCATTTCAACTTTCAATGAAATTCCGACTCAGGATAAAAAGATGAATTTTCCAAAACGAAGATCGTTTTTATCTTCAATCAAGGAGAAAGAAGATGAAAAGGAAAAAACACGAAAAGGAAAAAAAAACATGAAAAGGAAAAACAAGATGAAAAAGAAAAAGATGAAAAAGAAAAGATGAAAAAGAAAAGATGAAAAAGAAAAGATGAAAAAGAAAAGATGAAAAAGAAAAGATGAAAAAGAAAAAGAAGATGAAAAAGAAAGAGAAGATAAAAAAGAACAAGAACAAGAACCTTAAAAGCCAGAAGAAAAAAGTGCAAATATTTTTCTATTCTCTCCGCTTTTTATCACGCCTCGTACAAAAGAAAATATTAATCTTTCAATCACAAGAGAAATAAAAAACCAGAAGAACAAGAGAAAATCATACAAAAGAAAATGTTCATTCTTCAATCACAAACGAATTAAAAATCCAGTTGAAGAACTAAGAGAAACGAATGAAAAACTAAAGAAAGATGAAAAAACGAAAACTAAAACGAAAATCGAAAACTAAAACGAAAAAATGAAAACTAAAACGAAAAAATGAAAACTAAAACGAAAAAAAAACTAAAATGAAAAAAAAACTAAAACGAAAAAACGAAAACTAAAATTAAAACGAAAAACAAAAACTAAAACGAAAAAACTAAAACTAAAACTAAAACGAAAAAGAAAATGAAAAGACGATAAGAAAAAAAGATAACGAACCTGGGAACGAAACGGTTCAAGAATAAAAAGAAGTCTCGGAAAAGTCGACAAGAAGCCAAAAGGAAAAAAAAAGTGGAAACGAGATGCTAAAAGACCGAGGACAAGAAGATGAAAGAGTCTGAAAACTGATTATGATGCCGAGTAATTTGGACATTTGGAAATAGAAAAAAATACAAAGTGAGAATCGGCGTGATGAGTTTTATCGCTTGGAGGGCTGTAATGTCGTCGTAATTATCATACTCTGGATCCTGATGGTGCGTCAATTAAGCTTCCGTTGGCAGGAATTTCCAAGGACGTGGAGTCGAATGCATCGGCTGCAAAAGTGGAATGCGATCGGCAACGACAAGTGGATAATTAGAAATAGTCGACGACGGTCAGTCACCGACTAACAATGGAACTGGGTTAAAAAGTGAAAGGATTCAGAGATTGGTAGGAATGCTAGGCTGGCACTAGTCACGAAAGCGAGACAGAATATTCTTTTGCCTACATAATCACTGAATGTCGATTCATTCAAGAAAAGGTAAAGAAAAACAAACGCATTTCCGTCCTCGTGTTATCTCAGAAAAGATCCAAGAGTGAATTTTAAAAAAGATCCGGGACACAATTTCAAAAATCATCCAAGAGTGAATTTTAAAAAAGATCCGAAACGCAATTTCAAAAACGATCCGAGTCGGAAGCTTAAAGAAATACAAGATGGAATCTTAAAGAAGATCCAAGACGCAATTTCAAAAAAGATTAGAGATAAAATCTTAAAAGGATCCGAGACAAAATCTCGAAAAGAAAATACGAGACGGAATTTTAAAGAAGATTCAAGATGCAATTTCAAAAAAGATTCGAGATAAAATTTAAGAAAAGATACGAGACGCAATTTCAAAAAAGAAAAGCGCTCTTTTTTCAGTTTCATTTGGTTCAAAAATTCGTTCTTGAAAAATTAGTCCCATTTTTCGAGATTTGAAGAAGAATTTCCACTTTTTTACGAATCTGGATTTTAATCTTTTCTTCATAGTCTTGATGACTTCATCCATAGTTTTGATGATTTTTAATCGTAGTCTTGATGATTTCATTTATAATCTTGATCCAAAAATTTCATGCATATGTCCTGGTGGTTTTTTTTTATTCTTCACCGTGCTAATTTTTATCCTCCTTGCCTCATTCATATTTCTGTTCTGATGATTCGGTATTCTACATCTTCGAATATTCGTTTTCATTCCTGGTTCTTGATTTAAATTGTTTCTGAAAAGAGTTAAAATTAATTAGAAAGGGATTAAAAATACGAGTTTAAAGAAAGGTATTAAATAGCATTTAAAAACGTATTAAAAAACATATTTAAAAATGTATTAAAAAACATTTAAAAGAGTATTAAAAAACATTTAAAAACGTATTAAAAAACATTTGAAAACATATATTAATGCATTAAAAAACATATTTAAAAATGTATTAAAAAACGTATTAAAAAAACGTATTAAAAAAAAAGTTTTTAAAAAAGTATTAAAGTATTCAAAATAAATAGAAATAAAAAAAAGAAGTATTAAAATAGGTATTAAAAAAGGTATTAACAACGGTTTTAAAAAAAGGTATTAAAAAAGTATTAACAACAGTTTTAAAAAAAGTTGTTAAAAAAGGTTTTAAAAAAAGTACCTATTAAGGGATTAAAAATAAATAAAAATGTAAAATGTAGTATTAAAGGAGGCATAAAAAAAGCCATATATCTCGAAATGTAGCCTGAAATGTAGATTCTAGGAAAGATTTTGATACCAAGATTAAAGTTGCGGAAAAGTTTGTTTGAATCGAGTTTTGTCGATTTGTTGGGTCCTTTCAAAATTTAGTGACACGTGACTGTGAAAGAGGGCGAGGGTGTATATTTTATCCCTCTAGGTTTCTTTCGTCTGGTTTTCTGCTTTTCTACGTTAATTACACGCGGCGTTTCATTCCACCCCTGTTTTCTCATTTTCCACCGCAATTGTGTTCTGCAATCTATATCGACGTTATTTTACTTTCCCAGGCAAGCCAGTCAAAAGCGTTAACTGCTCTTCGTGAAAATCACCTAAAACAGAAATTAATTATTTCAGCAATAGACAATCAACCGTCGGCAACAACCATTTAATTAAATTCATTTTAGATTCCAGTGAAAAGTGTAAGCGTAGGTACAATTTCCATTGTCATTCCGTCTGAAATTTGAATTTTCGGACAGAAATCTTGTTTCTAAATATTGATATTTCTATTATTTTTACTATTGTTATTACTGTTATTATTACTATTATTATTACTATTATTACGAGTATTACTATTACTACTATTATTACTATTATTACTATTATTACTATTATTACTATTATTACTATTATTACTAATATTACTATTATTAAAAAATTAAAAAAAAACAAGCGGATTTAAAAATCCCAAAAGTCACAAAAATTGGATTTAATTTTGCACGGATGTGTAAAGGTCGTGATTAGTTGAATTAATTATGAAACGATTGAGATAATCCGGTTGATAATTATAATTGCAGGCTAAAGTTGATTCTGAGGATTAAGTAATATGTTTGTCGTTGAGAGTCGTGTTTTGGAGTTTAAAGAAAAAGTTCCTGACATAAATTTGCCATCGGAGTGGCTTAATTCTGTTTTATTTTTGCAACAATTTCTCAAGTGTTCAGTAATCACGATTTGTGCTTTAATTAATTACATCGCGAACGCATCGCAGCGTCTCATTTGTTGCGATCGGCTCGTTCAAGGGTGCATTAACATTCTTCAGCACGGTATTTGCGGCGTGGTTCATTGCAGTAATTATGATAATTAGAGAACTATTAACTTAATCAAAATCCAACCGTCAAAGGCGCTTCTCGATTTCGAGTCTTCCTTTAAATTAACAATTTCTTTTCAACGCACCTGCGACAATAATCCACCTCTTCTTTCCTATTTCTTGTCTCTTCATTTGCCATTCCGATTTTTCACAATTTTGGCCTTCAATAATTGCAATCTATTTGCAAAGTTTGCAATTTATTTGCAAAGTTTGCAATTTATTTGCAAAGTTTGCAATTTATTTCCAAAGTTTGCAATTTATTAGAAAACTATTTGCAAACTTTGCAATTTATTTGAAAACTATTTGCAAACTTTGCAATTTATTTGAAAACTATTTGCAAACTTTGCAATCTACTTCGACAATTATTTGCAATCTATTTGCAAATTGTATTCTTACTTTCAAATCAGCAAGATTAGATGCCTTTTTTCTGATCTGGACCATTCTAGCGGATAAGGGTGGTTTTTACGAGGAGTGAGCAATAGTCGGGAGAGTCATGGACTTAAAATACCCAACTGGACAAGAGGGTGCAGAACGTGAGACAGGAATTAGATGAAGCGATAGATTTATGTACTCCTCGGACAGGAAATGCTGATTACGAATCGATTTTCTTCCAATCCATCTCCAAATTCCTTTTTAATTGACAGAAGTAGAACACGTTCGAGGAAACCTGGAAAATACGCATTTCATTAATTTCAAGGAGCAAAACATAATGAAAGTTTTTTTTTAAAACAAAAACAAAAAACTAGAAAAGAGAAAGTAGGTCACAGGACTTGAAACTGGCGCAGTTTTTGATATTTGGCTGCACTTGATGCCAAGAAGTGACAAAAAGAGTCGTAAAATGATAAGCGGATAATTTTAACCCAAAGTTTCTCATTTGCGAACTATTTCTCTTTTTGCCAACTAATGTTTCAAGATCATTAATTCGTTCATTTTGTTCAGAACTGTCTAGAACTGGACACTTTAGACAAAAGAATTGTCTGAAAAAGAGATTAAAAATTCGACAGATAGAACAATTCTGTAATTTTTTGTTAGAAGAAAATTAATGATTCGAATTGTTTTGTTTTTAAAGAATTTTCCGAACAAAGAGACTGTTGGTTTTAGAGAAGAGATAGATTTTTAGAAAGAAGAGACAGATTTTTAGAAAGAAGAGACACATTTTTTGAAGGAAGAGATTTTAGAAGGAAGAGGAAGAGACAAATTTTTTTAAGGAAGCGACTGATTTTTTTAGAAAGAAGAGACAGATTTTTAGAAGGAAGAGACACATTTTTAGAAAGAAGAGACAGAGTTTTTGAAAGAGAAAATTCTTGAAGGAAGAGATATTTTTAGAAGGAAGAGACACATTTTTTGAAGGAAGAGACTGATTTTTGAAGAGACACATTTTTTGAAGGAAGAGACTGATTTTTAGAAATAAGAGACAGATTTTTAGAAGGAAGAGGAAGAGACACATTTTTGGAAAGAAGAGACAGATTTTTAGAAAGAAGAGACACATTTTTTGAAGGAAGAGATTTTAGAAGGAAAAGGAAGAGACAAATTTTTTGAAGGAAGAGACTGATTTTTTTAGAAAGAAGAGACAGATTTTTAGAAGAGACACATTTTTAGAAAGAAGAGACAGATTTTTAGAAGAGACACATTTTTAGAAAGAAGAGACAGATTTTTAGAAGGAAGAGACACATTTTTAGAAAGAAGAGACATAGTTTTTGAAAGAGAAATTTCTTGAAAGAAGAGATATTTTTAGAAGGAAGAGACACATTTTTTGAAGGAAGAGACTGATTTTTAGAAATAAGAGACAGATTTTTAGAAGGAAGAGGAAGAGACACA